>JAQQSK010011685.1:0-12175 GCA_028658325.1 Potorous gilbertii
AGGAAAATAGCTAAGGGGGAATTCCTCCTACGGTGGCAGAGGCAAACCAGAAGGACAGAGGACCCAGGGCAGGGAAAACTTGCACTAGGACCCAGGCAAGCCTCAGCGCCAGGAGAGGAGCCCCAGGAGGGGTGGGAACACGCATTAGATTTTTAACATACACATCTTGTTGGAAGGCAGCCTTTAGGGCAGCATTTTGTTCCACTGAATCAACTACTTTTTTCCTAGCCAACCAAAAATATACATGACCATTTATGCCTTCTATGATTCAGTCAACTGAGTAACTGTCAAGATGTCATAGACTGCGGGACACGATTGGCAGAAATATATAGAAATATATATGTACATATATCTATATATACATATATAGAGATATAATATATTTCCTTTCTCAAGCTTTCTTCAAGGATGTCCCTGATCTATGTGTAGTTTGTTTTCATAAAGGTTTTATAGCAATACATGGACAATTGGGTTTCTAACTATTCATAGGATCATAGAATGCCAAAGATAGGAGTCTTAGAGATCTAATCAAACTACCTCATTTTACAGATAAAGAAATTGAGTCCCAGAGATGTAAAATGACTTTCCTAAAGCTGTACTAGGAGTAAATGGCAGTCATAGTTTTAGGTAAAGATTGACTCCAAATCAAACTCTCCACTTTCTCTACCTAATCATCTTCTTTTCCCCTATTACTTTGGTATACTCCCTTCCTTTAGGTTATCTTGAGAGTTGATCCATCAGTGCCCTTGAGTTTGTCTTGCCTCCAGCATGGACCCTCCCTTCCTCTCCCAAAACATGTACTTTTGGTCTAGGCCAGTTCTTTGTTTTATTAAGTGCCATTTCTACCTCTGAATGTGGCACATGGAGAACAATGACATTAGAATTATTGATGGAGAAAAGAGTTTGTTAATCAAGTGTTGATGGATCTTTTACTTTTTTTGTCTGTTGTCCTTCTTCTAGTATCATTCATGTGTGTTCTCCAAATACTCTGATTTAATTTGATCTTTGGTCAAGCTTTCTATAAACCTTTCCCCCCTTTATTACTTTTCTTAAAAGAAAAACCTCTTAGTAAATTCAATAATCAGTCTTGGTTATTAAAAACAAATAACAAGATATAGTTTTCCCTTTTCAACAGAAAAGTTGGAAATTATAGGAAAGAAGGAAGCAAGGTAAGTTTTAAAAATTCTTTTTCCATGTTTTACAAAAAACAAAACAATTATCACTTATTTTTTGAAGTACACCTAAAAATCTGAGTATCCTCCTAAATAAGAATTTATAAAAGATGCCATCTCAAACTAATTTTATCTTTAACTATTACATCTGTCTGATTGGAAAAGAGATCAAGTATTTATTGCCTTTGATGTTTTCTAGGCTTTTTGTGCCTCATTATGGCAATTGAGCTACGCCTATTAAACCTCCTTAGAAAAAGAGTAATAGTCTCTGATGGTATCTGTTCCTTTATCCAGTTTCCCTTTCTGGTGAAAATAGCTTACTTCTACAGGTCAAGTTAATGGCACTCAGCATCTTTTCATTTTTAATCTTTCTTATAATTTGATGTGGAATTTGATCTTTTCAATCATAAGTTGAAGGCCTGACTCTGTAGACAGATGATCCAAAAATGATTCTCATATCAACAGTAGCATTTGTTGGCATATATATTCAATTTTCTTTTTTGTGTGTGATGTTACTCAGTGCTCACTGTGTCCAGCACCTCCCAGGTTTCTTCCTGATACATGGGCCTGAGTCTTCTGCAGTCTCAAAGTCTTTGACCTCTTTCATTTCTTACTGCTGAGCCTAGTTTATTTTTCCCTGTCATCCTCTTTGCCCACTTTTCGTTGAAGTCTCTGTGCAGTAAAGTATATGTTGATTTAATTAGGAGGGTCTTATCGAGTTATTTGTAGAATTTCTCAACCTCTTCATCCTCTGCAGCAGATGCTGGTGTATAAGCTGCAATTATTTTCATAGTGAATACAAATGCTTATGATGATCACTGCAATATGATATGAACAAGTGTCCCATGAAATGATGTCCCTTTTGCCTTTGAATGCATGATAAAAACCAGCCCTGTCAATTTCTTTATTTATCTCTCTGTGGAAGGAGTTAGGAGTCATCCTTCCACTTCCCTGACACTTCCTTTTATATTCTGGTTTCAATAATAATAGTGGTAGCAGCAGCAGTAATCCAGAGGAGCATTAGTGGAGAGTGTGCCAACCTGGAGTCAGAAAGATTCATCTTTAGAATGAATTCAAATCTGGTCGCTACATGAACCTGGGCGAGTCACTTAACCCTGCTAGCCTCAGTTTCTTCATCTATAAAATGAACTGGAAAAGGAAATGGCAAAGCGTTCCACTTTGCCAAGAAAACTCTAAATGAAGCCATGGAGAGTCTGACGTGATCGAAAAATGACTGAACAACAGCAGGCAGCTAGGAGGTGTTAGTGGATATAGCAGTGGGTCTGGGGTTTTGACCTCCGACATTTACTATGTGACCCTGGGCAAGTCACTTAGCTTCTATATGCCTCAGTTTCCCCATCTGTAAAATAGGGAGAATGATAGCATTTTTGTCCCAAGATTTTCATGAGGAGCAAATGAGATAACAATTACAAGACATTTTACACAGTACCTAGAATATAGTAAGAGCTAAATAAATGTTAGCTGTTATTACTATTGCTAGCAATGGTTTACAACATGCTTTACAAATACTTCATTTTGTCCTCTCAACAATCCTTGAAGGTAAGGGACATTACTATCTCCATTTTACAGATGAGGAAATTGTGGCAGAAAAAATGTTCAGTGATTTGCCCAGGGTCATATAGGCAATAAATGTCTGAGGTTGAATTTATACTTTTGTCTCCTTGATTCCAGGCTCTGTATACACTCTATGCACTGTACCATATACACTAACCACCTTAAAGTAGAAGGGGGTACACTAGATCAAGAAGCCCCTTTTAAATTTTTCTTTCGTTTTGGATTGCCATGGCCAAAGTAGTTGTCATAGCATTAGTGGGTGATGTAGTTAAGTAGGGTTTGAGGATGGTGAAACAATCTATCCCTAGCAACATACTTGAAATCTTTCCATCATGGTGGAATATGACGCAGCTCACACTCAGCTGGCTTAGTTTTTGAGAATCTTGGAGGTTCTCATCAGTTACCTGTATGCTACAATGAGACATCAGATGAAGACTCTGAAGTATCAGATTATTTATTAGATAACTTCTAATTTCCAATTATAAGCCATGCGACCTAATTCTGTGTAAAATTCTAAGGAATATAAGAATACAGGTAATAGCTGATGCTTGCTGAATCAGAATGCTAGAGCTCTCAGCGACCTTTGAATGTGCAATGTTATAGCTGAAGGGGATCTGATGCAGTCTAGCCAGGCACAACCAATTCCCTGAAGGGAAGAAGGGGCATACAAACAAAATGTCTAGAATAACTGATGAAAACATATAGCTCCTACTAGCAAAGGAATTGTATCAATCCCTTTGGGCATCTAGCCTATCCATTTTTGAACTATGCAAAAGGTGCTTCTCCTCAGGTTGGCACATTTGAAAAGGCTCTAACACAAGCTGTGGAAACACAATAAAAGCAATGATACTTAAATTAATTTTACAGATTTAGTGCTACACCAATAACATTACCAAGGGGATACTTTATAGAGCTAGGCAAAATAATAACAAAATTCGTCTGGAGGAACAAGAGATCTGGTATCTCAAGGGAAATAATGGGGAAAAAAGCAGGAAATGAAGGGGGGTAAAGTACTTGCAGACCTCACATTATACTGTAAGTCAGTAATCATCAAAACTATTTGGCATTGGTTAAAAAAATAGAAAAGCAAATCCATGATAAAGGAAAAGTAGAAACAATTGAACTCAACAATCCATTATTTCATATACTGGAGAACATAAATTACTTGGGAAGGAACTCTATTTGATAAGAATTTCTGGGAAAAATTAAAAAGCCACTTGGCAGAAATTAGGTTTAGCCTGACATCTTATACCATATACGTCAACAAAATTCAAAATAAATTTGACTTTCAAGATCATAAGACTAAAGACATTAGAATGGAATACAAACAGATACTTTCTATAGTTATGGCTACAGGGAGAAATACCTGACTAAATACTAGTTAGAAGTGCTCACAAAAGATAAAATGCATAATTTTATTATATGAAATTGAAAAGCTTTTGCATGATCAAATTAATGCAACTAGGATAAGAATAGAAGTAGTCAGTTGGAGGGAGAAAAAAACTTTTGCATTAAATATATCTTATAAGAATATGATAAGAGGGATATAAAAGAAACCAATACAAATGTATAAGGTCACCTATTCCTCAATGCATAAGTGGCCAAAAGGTATGAAGAGTTCTCAAAAAATCTGCAAGTTGAATGATGTCACCGATAATAAAAGAAATCCGAACAAAACCAGTCATGAAGTCTTACTTCATGCCCAGCAAATTGCCAAGGTAACTAAAATACACTATGTTGAAGGGGCTATGGAAGACAGGCACACTGACATATTGTTAGTAAAGCTGTGAATTGGTCCGACCAGTATGGAAAGCAATTTGGAATGATGCTAAGAAAATTATTAAAATCTTCACACCCTTTGATCTAGAGATTTTCCTGTTAGACATATACCCCTAGGAAATTAGTTATTAAAATAAGGGGGAAAACCATATAAACAAAAATAAATAGAAGAAGCACTTTTAATAGCGGCAAAGAACAGGTAAATAAGCAGTTGCGCATCTATTAGGGGCACTGCATGAACGTAATGGATCATTACAGCACTGTGAACAATGATGCATATGATGAATACAGAGAAGCAGAGAAAGATGTAGATGAACATATATGCAAAGTGAGCTAAGTAGAGTCAGGAAGTTGATGGACACTATAATCTCAAAGCAATGCAAATTGACAGTACAAGAACACTAGAATAATTGGAAAGAAATGCCATGAAATTATAATGCCCAAGCCTATCACCCAAAGAAGAGATATGGGCATGTACCTCTTCCCTTCTTTGGTGAGGTCAGGGACTGAGTGTGGAATACTGCATAAGACTTGGTAGAGCCCATGCTCCAGCAGACTTCTCATTCTGGAAGACATCTCTTCCTCAGCAACCTTCTCTCACTAGAAGAGAGAAGTCTCTTCCTTCTTTGGCTCCTTCCTTTGATTGCTCATTTCTTTGGCTCATTCTTTGATTGCTTATTTTCTCTGGGAATCTTCCATTTAAGAAATGGTCCCCAGACCAGCCATGCCCATTCTTTCACTCTTCTCTGTGCACTGATCTTGACTCTCTGGACTTTTTTCCTTGTCATGCTGCAGCAAACAACCTTCTCACCCTAGAAGCTGTCTTTGCCACCATGCTTTTGCAGCTGTCTCACTCTTGAAGATCTCTCCATCACTGAAGCCTTCTCACAGTGAAGAATCACCCTATGCATATAGAAGGCCCCTTCTTTCAATTTCCTGCTGGAATGTTCATTTTAAGGAAGAGTCATGGGACTAGCCATGCTATTTCTTCATTCCTCTATGGACCATTATTCCTAGTTTTCTTCTCTATCATGCCCCCACACAGGTACCTCTTTACTTTCCCCAAGTTTTTGCTTCCTTTTATGTATTGCTTTCTTCTATCAGAGCATAAGTTCCTTGAGGGCAAGAGTTATCTTTCTTTCTTCTATTTGTATCCCCAGAGTTTAGCACAGTACTCTGAACACAGTAAGCATTTAGTATCTTCTTGACTTGACTTGACTTGTTGGTTAGTTTTGATGAGATTTTTTCCCCTTCTTTTCCATTCTTGTTATAAGAGATTTCTGGGAGGAAGCTGGGGAAGAGAGAGTTTGGGAAATGTAATTAATATAAAAATCAATAAAAATATTAAAAAGAAAGAGCTTCCAGTTCTCCTTAACCCTCTGCATGCTGCCTCTAACTTTTCTTGACATTCAAACATATCTTGTACTCCTAGACAGACTTTCTTTTCTTGATATGCCAACATGTGTTGTTTTACTAGTTAGAGACCAGAACAGACAGCTGAGAAATTGGGTGGCCAGCAAATCTGAGTAGCACATGTATCCTTGAATCCTTTTCCTATAAACCACTGACAGTTTGTATATTATTGATAAACTCCATAGTTATAGATAAGAAAGGTGGGGGTTCTTTCTTGACATATAGAGCTAGACAAACTGAGTCCTAGAAAAGAGAATGGTAGAGCTGTAAGGAGCCTTAGAGATCTTATGTTCTAGCCTCCTCTGTCAGTGTAAGGAGGCCACTTAACACGCACCTATTACTCTTTAATCTAACTCTGGGCTTAAATGGGAAGCCTAAATAGAAAATTCAACCTAGAAGGGTCCTTTTGTAGGCTTGGAAACCTTCTGGGTTTTACTTGACCTGCCCCCACTTCACCTATTGGGCCTTTGGAATGGCGTGAATTCCACTCCAATCTTTAACCATCGAGATACATGTAGCAGAGAGATATTAAGTGGCTCCTACGATCTCTCAATTAGCAATCAGAACTCGTCCTTCTCACTCTGCCTCTTCCAAGAAAAGGTTCAATTTGGCCCTCTAAACTAGACCCCGGCATTTTTGGTCTACTCTTTCTTAGAGCCAGATGAGAAGAGAGACAAGGTCAACTCTCTGGTCCACTTATTCATACCAGGATTCAGAGGTGAAGAAATGTCATGGAAAACACACTGGATTGGGATCCAGGTGACAAATCTTGTATTTTCTACATCCTATATCTGTGGCCTTGGGCAAATCACTTCAACAGTCTGGACCTCAATTTTCTATGCTGTAAGATGAAGGAGGTTGAACTAGATTATCTATAAGGTCTCTTCTTCCTCTAAATCCTATGACAATCTCCTTTCCAATCAGAGGAGAGTTCCCTAGCAACTAAGCTTTTCGTTCACTCCACCAGCACCTGCTAACAGGCATGTGACATTAACATGGAAGGGTTAAAGATTATCTATTAACCTCCTAGCAGCTCTCCTACATCTCAAAGAGGTTTTACCTTTATATTTTTTCTTCTTTTCACTTAACCTCTAAAAACAGGTTTGGACAGAGCAGGAGTGTTTGCAAATGGAGAAAGAGAGTGGTTTTCCCACATGGATGCTGAGCCCAGCTTGGCAGCAACTTGGACCCTAACTATTCCTGCTTGGCCAACCTGGAGCCTGGGGACAGAAGGCTGTTGATCTCTCAAAGTAATATGGGAAGGGGGAGAGAAATCAATTCACTGTGCCCCACAGCAATTACTCCTTCCCATGTTGTTTTCCATTACTGAAGACACAGAGGGAGAATGGGACTAATTAACCGCAGATAGCTTCCATTAGTGGTAATGGGAATTTATCTGCGGTCAATTTCCCCCTCATCATGCTACCTTCTCATTGTACCCCTGGACGGGAACTTTCCTACCTCCTCTCCCCCTGCCCCCAAAATTCTCCAAGTTATGAAGGGAGGATTAAGGCAATAAACTTTCCAGCCAATGGCCTGATGTGAGTTACACAGTAGTGGAGCATCATAGAATTTTTGATGTTGGGTCAGACTTAAATAGATAAAAACAAGACATTTAAATAAGAGATGAGTTATATTTATGCTTTGAAAAAGAGAGATTTTGTAGAAAGTTAGATCTGAAAAGAATCTTAAAACATAGCAATGTTGGAACTGGGAGGGGCCTTAGAAAAAAGAATTTCAAAACTGTAAGAATCTTTAGATCACAGAATATTGGAGTTGAAAGTGATCTTGCAACATAAAATGTTGAAGGAGGGTTCTTAGAACAAAGAATTTCAAAACTAGAAAAGTCCTTAGAACATAGAATATTGAAGTAGGAAAGGGATCTTAAATATGAGTTGTTGGATCTGGGAGAGCCCTTAAAATATAGACTGATGGAACTGGAAGGACCTTAAAGTTGGAAGGGTTTCTAGAACATAGAATGTTGGAACTGGAAAAGATTTCGGAACATAGAATGTCAGAGTTGAGGGGGAGCTTGGAACACATAACATCAGAACTAGATGAGACCTGATAGCATAGAGTGTTAGAAGATGGAACTGTCAGAATTTGGAAGGACATGCAAACAACTTCAAATGTGGAAGGGATCCCAAAACATGGATGATTTGAAGGTAGACTGTATCTAGAAAGAGGTTTGGAACATGGACAGTAAAAACCAGAGCTTAGTCCAAACACATTTATTACTATTATTATTTTGTTAATATATTTAATATTATTACAAATAATAACAGTGCAACATATTGACTTAAAGTAGTTTGCCTTAAAGTGGGGAAGACCTGACTTCAAGTTCCACTGTTCTCCCATAGTAGCTACGTGACCACCCAAGCCATTTAATCTCTCAGCATCCCAGGTAACCCTTCATGATTATAAGTAACAGACAAAGGAACAACCAACCTTGTACATTATGGAGCCATTGCTGTTCTGTATCCAAGGAATGCCCTTCTATACTGCAAGTTCCCTATACTAATGAAATCTGAAGTATTGCCTTCACCCACAAAAACGTCTGCTTCTAATAACTCACATTTTCCCATAATAAATCTGAGATGGCTTGTGCATATATCATTTTTCAGTTGAAGAAACAGGCTCAATGTGTAGGAAGACACTTATCTAAGGTCACATAGACAAACCATCCCAGAACTTGCTATTAAAGCCAGTCTTTGTGTCAGATTTAAGCATCTATGCTGTTTTCCCTACTGTATGATTTATTGGAATTTTCCATCTGATATCTCAGAAAAATTTTAAATGGAGCGAGCATACACTCATAATATTTCCCATTTAGTCTAGACCTGTGTTCTTTTTGAAGACCAACTAGGTGAGCTAACTCTCAACTAATTTGGGAGTGGGGGGAGTGGAGGAGAAGGAGAAAGGAATGTGAAAGGACCAGTGACAGGCTGCATGTGTGTACTTCAACTGGGGACATCTGAAATTTATATTTCAGTCTTTACTGTCTGCTCATTCGTGTCTCTGCTAGGAGGACTCTCAGGCTAGAACTGGAGAGAGGTATTGGGGTGGGGAGGAAGGAAGAGAACGGAACCCTCAAATGTCATTCTTTTGACCTGCTTCCTCTACACTGGCTGTCTCTAGTTTTGGTCTCCCAAAGCAGGTCGGAGAGCATCCCTCCTCCCCATCGGATCCCAGTTCACCTCCCTCCCCAACCCACTGCCGTATGGTGGCTGGCAACTCTTTCCCCCGCCTTTAAAGTTCAAGATCCCATGGTTTAGCCAGCCTGGCAGGTGCCAAATAACCTTTTCTGGAGGAACAATGAATGAGAGAGAGGCCCACGGCCTGAATCCAGTCGAGCAGCATGGAGAGGGGAGGGTCAAAACTTGGGGACCATGCTAAGGGCTAGGTCCCTTTGTCTCCCCCAGCCCATGCTCCAACAGCTGCCTGGTGCCATGCTGTCATGAGCCATTAAAAAGTCGATAGCTTTTGGCCCGTCCCTCACTGCATCCTGCCCCCTGAGGGGGCAGGGAATTCACAGTTTTGTCTTTGCCAGAGTATTGACAGCTCCATTGGGGGAGACCGTTCGATGGCTGCTATAGAAAGCCACGTGGGGAGGAGGGGTCTTGAAATAGAATGTATTCATTGAGGGGACCCCTGCAGGCCCCAATTTCCAGAGACTTCTGGGTTAGAAAGCCAAAAGACCCAGCTGTCTCTTTTCTATGTCTGTGCTTTGCCCAAATGTCAGTGTCTTTGTTCACCCTCTTTCCTACACTGCTTCACTCTTCCTCTTTTCCTTCTTTTCAGATGCTTCCTTCAGCACAAGCCTGCCAGCTTTCTCATCTCTACTCCAAAGAAAGGCTCAGGGATGAGAAGACCCACAGGTGTTTGACTAATGATTGTCAGACTCACATTATTATAACGAAAGTATTGACCACACGATCTCTAGCTTAACAAAGGAATTAATAAGAACAAGAAGCTTCCATTGCAATGAGAAGGAGCTGAGTTAGAAAGGAGAGAGGATGTCTGAAATATCATGATGGCACCCTGCAACATGCTACCATAGCATGGTATAGAAGGAAATTTCATTGACTCAAAGAATGTTAGAGATGGGAGAGACCAAAATATAGACAATGTCAGAGGTAGGAGAGCCTTAGAACAGAGAATAGCAGGGGTTGAAGGGCCCTTAGAATCTACGATGTCAGAACTGGGAGGATCCTCAGAACAAAAGACGTCAGAGCTGGGAGGGGCCTTAGAACAGAGAATGTCAGAACATGTTTCAATTAAAAAGAGTATTGGATCTGAAGTCAGAGCCCAAATACAAAATCTGTGTGACCTCAGAAAAGTCCCTTAATCTCACTGGGACTCAGTTCCTTTGTTTAAAAAAAGCAAGGGGTTGGATTATATGATATCTAACATATAATCCTATGAAGTTGGAAAGGACCTCAGAACATAGAAGACTTGAGTTTGCAGGAAATAATATGAAGTTTAATGTAGCTTATTCTGCTGTCTCTGAAGATACAGAAGCAGGACCAAAGAGGCTGAATAATTTTTCAAAGGTCACATACCTGAATGATGATAAAGCAGAGACTAGAATTAAAGTCTTATCTCAGAAGCTGTCAAACACACCCCTGGGGGATGCCGATGAGCCTTAGAACAAATTTTAGTAAATATGGAGTATGGACTGTATCTGAGTTAGCAGGTTTTCACTGATTTGTCCTTCTGATACAGCTGACCCTCTACTCTGGTAGAGATCAGACATAAGCACAGCACACAAGACTTGAGGGAAGCACCTCCTCCTATATCACAACTGGAGTTTTCCTCTTCCTCCTAGGCTGCTCTGCCACAGATCACATGGAAAACACCCTCATGAGGAAAAATTCTCTGGCAAATCAATACAATAAAACTCTGTCCTATTCAGCCACTTGAAGACTGATTTGGGTCATTTCCTCTCTCCACACATAAACAAACCAATCTTTCCCCACCAAAATGGGCTTGTGACCAGTCTTACATCCATCAGTGATAGCAATGATAACCCTTTCCTTTTCCTTAAATATCTTACCTAAACCTTCTGTCTCTATACCAGAATGGTGGCCCAATTATTTGCCATTCACATCATCTGGTCCCTATAGCATCACTAGGTTCTCCTGGTTCTTCAGTTCATCAGACATTTATTATGCATCTATTGTGTGCGTGGCCTTGTAGTTGTCCTGCTACATTGGACCCAGCTTTCAGTCAAGTGCTTTTCTTAGCATATCATGTTGTCTGGAGATCTTTTAAAAGAAGCATTGCATAGACTTGCTTGAAGTCAAGGATTTGACCTCTTGAATTCCATCAAGCTATAGAACATTAAAATCTCTAGTCAGTATTCTTTTCTCAATTTCAGCTCTTAATCTCCCCCTATGCTTCTTTCCAATTCTTATTCATTCATTCACTCATCCATTCATGTGGCTTACTGGTGTCTAACTCCCTATAGCCCCCTTTGGGGTTTTCTTGCCAAAGATACTGGAGTGATTTGCCATGTCCTCCCCCAGATCATTTTACAGATGAGGAAATTGAGGCAAACAACGAGTAACTTGCTCAGTGTTACACAGCTAGGCAACACTTGAGGTCAAAATTGAATTCAGGTTCTCCTGACTCTGTCCATGGTACCACCTAGCTTCCCTAAGTTGTCTCTTTCCTATACTTCTCACTTTTCCGAGATCTCTCCTTAGCCCTAATTACCAGACCTCCTTGTTTCATATGCCCATTCTTTCCCTTTCCCTCCACTCCTATTTTCTTATTTTGCTTCACCTACAAACTCACATCCATCTCTGGTGTCTAATTATGTCATGGAGGGAATTCTGGACTCTAGGAGGCAATATCTGCAGAATTTGCATCCTACTAAGTTAAAAAATCTTAGAGTCTTGCCCTGGGAATAGACTGTACGTCTACTGGCAGAGGAGTCTATAATAGCACCAGGCTGACCATTAAGTGACTAAGGATAAAATGACATAAATGATGATGACTTTGTTACAACAGTTCTCAAAGACTGCCTATCTACTAGGCTATAGAAGAATATGACCTGTGTGGAAGGAGTGTTCACTCTGACAAAAATCACAGATTCTTAGAAAATCGACATTGGGATTTTTTTTTCAGTAAGTTCTTGTGTTATTACAAAGTTCCAAGTCTACCAAAAATCCCAATGTCGATTTTCTAAGGCAAAATGCCTTCCACACTCAGAGAAAGAAATATGGAAGTCA
>JAQQSK010011686.1:0-12175 GCA_028658325.1 Potorous gilbertii
TTCCTAGATTTGTTGTGGCAAGTAGAATTCCTAGGATTTTATACAGTCTGCCATTATTTTGAATGGAATTTCTCTTTCTTTCTCTTCCTGCTGGGTTTTGTTAGTAGTATATAGAAATGCTAATGATTTATGTGGGTTTAGTTTTTCTCCTCAACTTTTGCTAAAGTTATTGTTTTAGCCTGTTTTCTATTTGATTTTCTAGGGTTTTTGAAGTACACCATCATCTCATCTGCAAAAACTGATAGTTTTGTTTTCTCATGGCTTAGTTTGTCTCATTGCTGTAGCTACCATTTCTAATACAATATTGAATTATGGTGGTGATAATGGACATCCTTGTCTTACTTGTGATCTTACTGAGGAGATTTCAAGTTTACTCCTATTCCAGATAATAATTGCTGATGGTTTTAAATGGATCCAACTTATAATTTTAAGAAAGACTCCATTGATTCCTATGCTTTCTAGTGTTTTTCACAGGAAAAGTTGCTGTATATTGCCAAAAACTTTTTCTTCGCCTATTGTGGCTATTATTCTTATTTTTGTTATACGTATGTTAATTTATGCTGATAGCTTTCCTAACATTGAACTAGTCCTGCCCTCCTGGTATAAATCCTACCTGGTCATAATATATGATTTTTTGATATATTGCTGTAATCTCGTTGCTTGTATTTTATTTAAAATTTTTTGCATCAGTATTTATTAGGGAAAGGGAACTATAGGTTTTATTTTTTCCTCATTCTTTCTCTCCCTGGTCAAAATTATGTTTGTATCATAAAAGGAATTTGATAGGATTCCTTCTTTACATACAAACAACAAACAGTTTATATTTGAAAAGTGTGCATTTAATATTTCTGCTTCTCTGTATTTGTTTGTGAGGTTCTTATGCAAATTTAGAGATATGGTCAATTTTTCTGAAGGTGTTTTGTACAGCTGACAAAAAGATATATTCTTCCCTCCCATTAATTTTACTCCAGAGATCTATCATAGCCAACTTTTCTAAAATTCTGTTCATGTCCTTGACTTCTTTCTCATTTATCACTATATTTTTCCTAGGTCTAGGCCTGTACCTCGCTCTCTGGCCCTTTTCAAACTATAACCTATAAGTGCTCTTTCCAACACCACCCATTTTTCCTCTCATTTGTATGTTGTATTTCTATGTCATAATGTAAGTTCTTCAAAAACAGAAAACTTGTATTTCTAGTGCCTAATATTGTTTCCTAACACATAGTAGGTGCTTAATAAATATTTTATTTATAATTAATAATTTAATATAAATTTTCATTTATAAGGAGGAATTAAATATGTTTTATTTGACTTCAGAAGGATTTGTTAGGACTACTAGTAAAATGTTAAGGGGAGAACTTTTTGGCCCAATTAATAGGGGAAAAACATCTTTGCAATTAGTTATTCCTAAATGGAATTAACTGTTTGGTAGGAAAGTGATGGAGTTGTCAATGGAACAATGGAAAAACTTTATAAGATAACAGCTTATTGGAGATAAAGGAAAGCAGAGAGGAAGGAGATAAGAGAGGTGGGGTAATAGAAGGGATGACAATTGGGGAAAGGGGTAATTGGAAGTAAACACTTTAGTAGAGGGAAAGGTCAAAGGAGAGAATAGAATAAATGGGTGCAGGATAGGATGGAAGGAAATATAGTTAGTCTTTTGCAATATGATTGTTATGGAAGTGTTTTGCATGATTGCACATGTATAACCTTTATTGAATTGCATGCTCTCTCAGTGAGAGTGGTTGGAGAGTGAGAAAAGGAGAGAATGTGAAACTCAAAGTTTTAAAAGTGAATGTTAAAAATTGTCTTTATATGCAACTAGGAAATAAAAATATATAGACAAATATATAGACAAATGTATAGAAATCTATCTTGCCCTACCAGAAAATGGAATGGAAGGGGATAACAAGGGAATGATAATAGATGAGAAGGCAAAGTGGAGGAAAGGGTAATCAGAATACAAGCTGTCCTGGGGTGGGAAATGGGGGAAATGTGGAGAAAATGTGAAATTAAAAATTCTGTGGAAGTGAATGTTGAAAACTGAAAGCAAATAAATAATTTTTCAATTAAAAATTTAAAAAATTTAGAATGGAGCAACTGGAAGCTAATGACTTCATGAGAAATCAATAAATTATAAAGCAGAATCAATAGAATAAAAAAAAATAAGGCAATGTGAAATATCTCATTGGAAAAACCACTGACTTGGAAAGTATATCCCAGAGAGATAATTTAAAAATTACTGAAGGCCATGATAAAAAAAAAAAGTTTAGATGTTATCTTTCAAGAAATTATCAAGGAAAACTGCCCTGATATTCTAGAACCAGAGGGTAAAATGGAAATGGAAAGAATCCTCTGATCACTTCCTGAAAGAGATCCCAAAAGGAAAACAAGGAAAACAAGGAATATTGTAACCTAATTCCAGAGTTCTGGGGTCAAGAAGAAAATATTCCAAGCAGCCAGAAAGAAACAATTCAGGTATTGTAGAAAAACAATCAGGATAACACAAGATCTAACAACTTCTACATTAAGGAATCAAGGGACTTGGAATATGATATTCATGAGGTCAAAGGAGATAGGATAAAAATCAAGAATCACCTACCCAGCAAAATTGAGTATAGTCCTTTGGGGAAATAAATAGAGGACTTTCAAGCATT
Source organism: Potorous gilbertii (assembly GCA_028658325.1). NCBI lineage: Eukaryota > Metazoa > Chordata > Mammalia > Diprotodontia > Potoroidae > Potorous > Potorous gilbertii. Next base: position 2,658 of record JAQQSK010011686.1, read on the forward strand.
TTTGATGAAAGGACAGGAGCTTAATAGAAAATAAGTCTTTCAAGTGCAAGAATCAAGAGAAGCTTGAAAAGGTAAACAGGAAAGAGAAATCATTAGAGACTTATCAAAGTTGAATTTTTATATTTCTACATTGAAAGATGATTTTGTAGTTCATGAGATCTTTCTCAGTATTAGGATAGTTGGAGGAGATAGATAGATAGATAGATAGATAGATAGATAGATAGATGGCACAGGGTGAGTTGAGTATGACAAGATCTCTAAAAAAATAAAATTAAGGAGTGAAAGATGAATATATTGGGAGAAGGAGAAAGGGAGAGATTGAATGGAGTAAAATATCTCACATAAAAGAGACAACAAAACGTTTCGCAGTGGAGAAGAAGGGGGGAGGTGAAAGGAATGAGTGAATCTTACTGTTATCATATTTGGCTTAAGGAGGGAATAACATGCACACTCAATTGTATATCTTACACTACAGCAAAGTATGAGGAAAGGTGATAAGGGGAGGATCACAGAAGGGATTGGGGGAGTGGGAAGTGAGAAGCAAACACTTTAGTAAAGGAAAGGGTCAAAGAATAAAATAGAATAGTTGGTGGGGCGATAGGATGGTGGCAAAAATAGTCTTTCACAACATGACTACTATGGAGGTGTTTTGCATAAGGACACATGTAGAACCCATATTGAATTACTTGCCTTCTCAATGGGGATGGGTGGGGAGGGAAGAAGGGAGAGTATTTGGAATTCAAAGTTTTAAAAACAAATGTTAAAAAAAAATGTTTTTCATGTGACTGGGAAATAAGATACACAGTCAATGGAGTATAGAAATCTATCTTGCCCCTCAAGAAAATAAAGGGGAAGAGGATAAAAGGGGATGATAAAAGGAAAGGGAGACTGGAAGAAGAGATAATCAGAATATATGCCATCTCAGGGTATGAAAAGGAGAGGAAAGATGGAGAAAAATTGGAACTCAAAATCTTGGGGAAATAAATGTTGAAAATTAAAAATAACTTTTTAAAATTTTTAAAAAAGAAAACTATAGAGTCTGAATGGAGATCCAAACACCTTTTATGTTTTTTTCTTTTGTTCTAATTCTTTCACATGATTAATGTGGATGGATGTTTAGCATGATTGCACATGTATATAACCTATATCAAATTTTTTGCTTATTATGGTTAGGAGTAAGGGAAGGAGAAAAATTTGGAACTTGAAATCTCATAAAAATGAATGTTGAAAATTATATTACATGTAATTTGAAAAAATTAAATACTATTTACAAAAAAAATAAAATTAGAGAATTGAGGTGCAGAGTTAATGGGATTTCTCTCCTTAAAGACTCCCAAGTAGACATTGGATGATAACTTATTTGTGATATCATACTGAAGTTTTGAGATATGGGCTTCTCTAGATCACTAAGGTATCTTTCTAACTCCAAGATTCTTTGATTCTGTGACTTTCAGAGTGAATTCGCATGTGGTTAATAGTGAAAAATAATGTAGTAAAAATGAGAGGGAGTAATCAGGGGGGAAAGACCAGTTCATGCTATGAGCAATGGTTTGAAGGTGTGCTTTGGTAGATAGATAGATACAGATATACATCTAGATATATCTTTACATATAGATATAACGATATAACCGTATGTATACATCTACACTTGGTCTTTGCAAATATTTTTACTTTGGTCTTTGCAAATGTTAAAGAGCACTATAATGGTAGCTATTAAGACAGAAACTAGATAGTACAGTGGTTATAATGAAGGACTTGAAGTCAGGAACACCTGAGCTTGAATTTTTACACAGATTTACCAGCTGTGTATCCTTGCGCTCTTAACTTTTTTTAGCCTATTTCTTCATACATCACAGGATTGTTGTAAAGACCAAATGAGTTAAGATAGGCAAAGAATCTTGTGAACATTAAAGAACTAGATCATTGCTAGTTAGTATGATTTACCTATTTTCCATATAGCTGTAGATGTATTTTATATTCTTTGAAATGTAAACTTTTTGAGGACAGGGACTGCCTTGCTTTTGCTTGTTTAATCTTTGGTGGTTAGTACAGTTCCTGGGTACCCAAGTACTATAGATACATAATAAATGCTTGTTGATTGATCAATTATTTATCATTTACTCAACCATGAAATTCTCTGAGTATAATTGTTTGATACTGATATTAAGAAGAAAGAAAAATATTTTCTTACAAGTACAATTCACTAATTGGAAACATTGGTTGGGGGACAATTCTGTTTTCCTTCCATTATTCTCATAACGCCACAACCCCAGATATGCCATACATTTTGAATTTAAAACTCATTAAAGAAAAAATACTATGTAAATGAAGGAAAGGAATTACAGTTTGTATATCTGATTTATGTTGGTGTGTGAAAAACACAGAATATAATAAGCTAACTTTTTTTTATAATGCATGAAAGCACTTCATAATTTGATGGCTCATCACAGCATCAAACTACACATTGGATGGTGAATATTTGTTGTGCATTTGATTTTTCATAAAGACCTTTATTTGATTACCAGTTTTATGTATTTGAAGTTTCACTAAAAAGATTATGCACTGAAATTGTACATAGAGATGAGACAATCCATGAGTTCTTATGGAAAATCAACGATAATTTCATCAAAATGGTTTAAATTTTGTTATACTTTTGTTGCTTAATCCATTGCATATGTGCATTGTCATCCATTGTTGAAAGTATTCTATATTTTCTTAATTTACAACTGTCTACTTTCTACTTCATCAAAAGCAATTGCCAACAAAATTCTTAAGACATGCAAAAGAAAGGAGGAATCTGACAATAAACCTTGAAAGAGAACTATATTTCTTTTTTGTGTATATGTGTGTATACATACATACACAAACATATAAATACACACACATGCGTATATGTGTTTTAAAACTTCAAAGATTTTCTTTATAAATAATACTAAACTGACGATTAAGTCTTGGAAAATGTAGTAAAGTGAGTGCAAAGGTGATTTTTGAGAAAAAGTACTTCATATGAGTAACAAGATTGTGCAATAAATTTAAAGATAATTTGGCCTTCAACTATATAGAAGAATACCTTAATCTTCTTTTGCTGCATTATTAAATTTTGAACAATTGATGCTTGAATACATTCCTTCAATATTAAAATTAGCAGTAGTTGCCTCATTCTACTGGAATTAACTCCATTATTTATTAATGCCCCCCTCAGTCTATCATGGCTAAAATAGTACAAATTATAGTAAACTTTTAGGATTTATGATTTTAAAAGTGGTACTTTGAATGTTCTGTGACAGCTCTCAAATCTAATGTCACATACAGTTTGTCTTATAAACACATGACAAATAGACCACAGAAATACAAAATCTGAGGTGTTAGGAGGAACCTTGAAACCATCTAGTCCAACTTGTACCTGACCAAGAATTTCTTCTACAACACTGTGGTCATCCTGACTACGGATGTGGCAAAATGGATAAAGCACTTAGCCTAGAGCCAGGAAGATCTGAGTTTCAATATGGTCTTAGATAACTTACTAGATGTTTGAACTAAGCAAGTCACTCAACCATTGTGTAGCTTGGTTTCCTAAACTCTGTATTCCTTAACTGAGGATGATAGTAGCACCTACCTCCCAGAGATTTTTTGAGGATCAAATGACATGATTTTTAAAGTGCTTAGCACATTTCCTGGCACATAATAGGCAATTAATAAATGCTTCCCCCCACCCCCCCCCCTTTTGCCCTACCTACCTTCTGAGAGAGCTTACTCTGTCAGAAAGAACCTGTTTTCATTTTGGGAGAGTTTCAATGGTTAAGGAATTGTGTTATAAAGCCTAAGTCTGTGTCTCTGGAAGTTGGAGTCATTGTTCCTAGTTCTGCCTTCTGATGCTATGGAAAAGATTTCTAATTAATCTTCCAGTTATCAATCTTTAAAGTATTCAAAGAAAGTTATTTTCTCTCCTCCTTGTCTTTTCTACATTCTAAACATTATTCCTTCAAGTTATCTGTTTTCTTCAGTCTCAACCATCACAATCATATTCCTTAAGATTCACTCATTTGTTAGTATCCTTTCCAATATGTGGTGGCCAAAACAGAGAAAGCATTTTTCCTTCATGTTTCCTTCATTTTCGGTGGCAGCTGGATGACACAGTGGATATGATGCAGTTTAAGAGGGGTTCAGGGAACCCTGAAGGACCAGAGTATTGGACAGGGTCATCTGGAATGAATTCATAGACTCAAGCATTCTTTAAGTCAAGGCATCAAAGATTTATAGCTAAGATTTTCAGTGGGCAAGAGTTCTTAACTAACTTGCAGTCTTAAAGGGGTACAATTAAAGTTTACATAGAATAAATTACAGTGAAACATGTGCCATATATGCTAAGTGATGTGGAGTGGTAATAGGGAGTCGTTAATGAGTGGTCAGTTCTTAAAGGAACATGTACTTTTTATATCTACTGTGCAGGCATTTTACCCAGAGTTCATGGGGAAAGGCCAAAAGAGTTGGGGGGTGGGGGAGCCACAGGGAAGTGTGGTTTTTAGACCTGCAATGTCTAAGATGTCTAAGTCAACTAGAAGTCAAGGCTGACTGAGGAATGCCCAGTCTGCCACCCATCAAGGTCTGGTTCGAAAAGATAGATGTAGGGAGTATTCATATATCTAAATCTTAAGGTATATATAATAAGGAGTCCAGAATGTAGGAGAGTGTAGGGAGTTGGTATAGATAATCCAGTGAAATTCTTTTTTTCTAAACTTTATTAATTTATTTTTTTCAGTTTTAAGTCTGCACTTATATAAGTTTTAAATTTCTCTCCCCCTTACCTCCCCAAGAGACCAGGCAATCTTATATAGGCTCAACACATACCTTCCTATTAAATGCATTTTCACATTAGTCATGGTGCATAGAATTATAGTGAATGGGAGAAACCATAAGAAAAGTAAAACAAAACATAACAAAAGAGAAATAGTGTGCTTCATTTGGCATTCTGACTCCATAATTCTTTCTCTGGGTGTTGATGGCATTTTGTATCATGAGTTCTTTGGAAAAGTTTTAGGTCCTTACATTACTGAGAAGGGATGTCTATCGATATCAGTCCTCACATTCTGCGGGTTTACTGTGTGTAATGATCTCCTGGTTTTGCCTACTTCATTCAGCATCAGTTCAAATAAGTCTTTACAGGAATTTCTAAAGTCTGCTTGTTCATGATTTCTTATAACACAACAATATTCTATTCCATTCATAAACTACAAATTCTTCAGCCATTCCCTAATTGATGGGCATTCCCTCGATTTCCACTTCTTGGTCACCACAAAAAAGAGCTGCTATAAATATTTTTATACATGTGGATGCTTTTCCCATTTTCATCATCTCTAGGGCATACAACTCTAGAAGCAATATTACTGGGTGAAAGCACATTTTTATAGCCATTTAGGCATAGTTATGAACTGCTCTCCAGAATGGTTGGATGAGCTCACAGCTCCACCAACAATGAATTAGTATTCCAACTCTCCCACATCTTCTCCAACATTTATCATCTTCCTGTTTTGTCATGTTAGCCAACCTGACAAGTGTGATGTAGTAACTCAGAGTTGTTTTGATTTACATCTTTCTAATCAGTAGTTATTTAGAGCATTTATTTCATATGACTATGGATATCTTTAATTTCTACCTCTTAAAACTGCCTGTTAATATCCTTTGACCATTTATCAATTGGAGAATGACTTGTATTCGTATAAATTTGACTCAGTTCTCTCTGTGTTTTAGAAATGAAGCCATTATCATAGATGCTATTTATAAAATTTCTTTCCCAGTTTTATGCTTCTCTCCTAATATTGGTTGCATTGGTGTTGTTTGTGCAAAATCTTTTCAATTTCATGTAATCAAAATTATCCATTTTGCATTTCATAATGTTCTCTATTTCTTGTTTGGTCATAAATTCCTCCATTAACTCTAAAACTGACAAGCTATTACTTTCTTCCCTAATTTGTTTGTGGCATCAGCCTTTATACTTAGATTGTGTGCCCATTTGGACTTTATCCTGGTATGCAATGTCAGGTGTTGGTCTATACTCAGTTTTGACCACACTGTTTTTCAGTTTTCCCAGAAGTTTTTGTCAAACAGTGAATTCTTATCTCAGGAGCTGAAGTCCTTGGGTTTATCAAACAATATACTGCTATCATTATTGACTACTGTGTCTTGTGTACCTATCATATTCCACTGATCTACCCTTCTATTTCTTCGCCAATACCAAGTGGTTTTGATGACTGTTGCCTTATAATACAATTTAAGATCTGAGATGACTAGATTACCTTCCCTAGCATTTCTTTTCATTAATTCCCTCAATATTTTGGACTTATTTTTCATCCAGATGAATTTTGATATTATTTTTTCTAGCTCTATAAAATAATTTTTGGTAGTTTTATTGGTATGACACTGAATAAGTGAATTTGAATTAATTTAGGTCAAATTGTCATTTTTAAAATATTAGCTCAGCCTACACACAAGCAACTGATGTTTTTCCTTATTTAGATATGACTTTATTTCTGCAAAAAAGGATTTTGTAATTGTCTTCATATAAGTTACTGGGTTTGTTTTGGCAGGTAGAATTCCAAATATTTTACAGTGTCTACAGTAACTTTAAATGAGATTTTTCTTTCTATCTCTTGCTGTTCGGTTTTGTTAGTAATATATAGAAATGCAAATGATTTATGTGGGTTGATTTTATATCCTGAAACTCTGCCAAAGTTGTTTATCATTTCAAGTAGTTGTTTTTTTTATTTGATTCTCTAGGATTCTTTAAGTATATTATCATATCATCTGCAAAGAGTGAAAACTTAGTTTATTCTTTACCTATTGTCATTCCTTCAATTTCTTTTTCTACTCTTATTGCTAAAACTAACATTTCTAGTACCATATTGAATAATAGTGGTGATAATGGACATCCTTGTATCACCCCAGATCTTATGCATCTAGCTTATTCCCATTACATATAATGCTTGTGGATGGTTTTAGGTACTACTTATCGTTTTAAGGAAGGCTCCACTTATTCCTATGCTCTCCAGTATTGTCAATAGAAATGGGTGTTGTATTGTGTGAAAAGCTTTTTCTGCTTCTATCGAGATAATCATATCGTTTTTGTTAGTTTTGTTGTTGATATGATCAATTATGCTGATATTTTTCCTAATATTGAACAATCCCTGCATTCCTAGTATAAATCCTGATTGATAAAAGTATATTTTTCTCATGATAAGTTGCAGTAATCTTTTGCTAATATCATATTTAAAATTTTTGCATCTATATTCATTAGGGAAACTGGTCTATAACTTTCTTTCTCTGTATTGGCTCTTCCTGGTTTAGACATCAGCACTATATTGGTATCATAAAAAGAATTTGACAGGACTCCTTTTTCACCAGTTTTCCCAAATACTCTATATAGTATTGAAATTAACTGTTTTTTAAATGTTGGATAGAATTCACCTGTAAATCCATCTGGCCCTGGGGATGTTTTCCTAGGGAGTTCATTGATGACTTGTTCAATTTCTTTTTTTGAAATGGGGTTATATAAATGTTTTATTCCTCTTCTGTTAATCTGGGCAATTTATATTTTCATAAGTGTTCTTTGCTAAGATTTTCAAATTATTGGCATACAGTTGGACAAAATAATTTGTAATTATTGTTTTAATTTCCTCTTCATTGAAGGTGAAATCACTCTTTTCATTTTTGATGCTGGAAATTTCGTCTTCTTTTTTTAACTCAAAATTTCCAAAGATTTATCAGTTTTATTTGATTCTTTATAAAACCAGCTCTTAGTTTTATTTATTAGTTCAATAGTTTTCTTAATTTCAATTTTATTAATCTCTTCTTTGGTTTTCAGTATTTCTAATTTTGTATTTAATTGGTGATTTTCAGGTTGTTCTTTTTCTGGCTTTTTTAATTGCACATCCAGTTCATTGATCTCATCTTTCTCTATTTTATTCAAGTAAGCGTTCAGAGATATAAAACTTCCCCATAGAACCGTTTTGGCTGCATCACATAAGTTTTGGTAGGTTGTCTCATTATTGTCATTCTCATGAATGAAATTATTGATTGCATGATTTGCTGTTTGACCCACTCATTCTTTAGGATTGGATTATTTAGTTTCCAATTAATTTTTGGTGTCTCTTTCCATGGCCCTTTATTACATACAATTTTTATTGAATCATGGTCTGAAAAAGATGCATTGACTATTTCTGCCTTTCTGCAGTGGATTGTGTGGTTTGTATGCCCTCTTACATGCTCAGTTTTTGCATATGTGCACAGTACCACTGAGAAAAAGGTATATTTCTTTCTATCCCCATTCAATTTTCTGCAGAGGTTTATCATATCTACCTTTTGCAGAATTCTATTCACCTAATTAACCTCTTTCTTATTTATTTTGAGGTTATTAAGTCAAGAGAGGAGGAAGTTGAATTCGCCCACTAGTTTAGTTTTGCTGTCTATTTCTTTTTGTAACTCCCTTAACTTCTCCTTTAAGAATCTGGATGCTATACCACTTGCTGCATATATCTTTAGAACTGATATTACTTCATTATCTCTGGTACCTTTTAGCAGGATATAGTTTCCTTCCTTATCTCTTTTGATTAGATATACTTTTGCTTTTTCTTTGTCTCAGATTAGGAATGCTACCCCTGCTTTTTTCACTTCAGCTGAAGCATGATATATTCTACTACACCTTTTTACCTTTACGCTATGTGTATATCCCTGCTTCAGATGTGTTTCTTGTACATAGCATACTGTAGGATTATGTTTTTAATCCATTCTGTTTTCTACATTCACATTCACAGTTATGATTACTATGTTTCTTTTTCTCTATCCTATTTTCCCCCATCATACCAAAATTTGTGCTTTTATTTCTCCCTTTTCCCTTCCCCTCCTCAAAAGTTTTACTTTTGACTATCTCCTCTTTCAATCTTCCCTTTCTCTATCAGCCCCCCTCCCCTTTCTCTGACTACTTCTTCCCTCTCTTCTAACTACCCTCTCCCTTTTCTTTTCTCTTTCCCCTCCTACTACCTGTAGGGCAACTTAGATTTCTATACTTAATTGTGTATGATATTCCCTCCTTGAACCAAATATGGTGAGTGTAAAGCTCAAACAATGCTCATCTTCCTCTCTTCTTTCCCTCTGGTATAATATGTTTTTATACCTCTTCATGTGATGTGATGTGTGTTTCTACCTCCTTTCTTCTTCCCCCATTACCATCCTTTTGTACTCCTTAATGAAGTTTTTTTATCATCGTCTCTCTTAATTTATACCCAAACCCTCTGTCTATGTATATCCCTTTTAAATGGCTTAATAATTATACAGTTCTCAAGATTAAGAAATATCATCCTCCCATATAGGGATGTAAACGGTTTGCCCTTATTGAATAACAAGGTTTTTTTCTTCTATTTTTCCCCTCTTATTCTTTCTTTCCTTCTCTTGAATCTTGTATTTGAAGATCACATTTTCCATTGAGCTCTGGTCTTTTCATCAGGAATATCTGGAAATCTCTTATT
>JAQQSK010011687.1:0-12174 GCA_028658325.1 Potorous gilbertii
TTGAAGGCTGAGATTCAAATGAGCTACTCCCAAGCCTCAGGGGTTTTAGGTGGGGGCAGGGCCACTATTCAGTGTGAGATCAAGATCAGCTGCTCAGGTAGGGGCAGGGCCACCACACAGGGTTCAGTTCCCTCAGGGGCTTCCTGGTGAGACCTTCAACAATGGGTGCAGGCTACTGCTTGCTTTGGGAGCCCCGTCTGCTGCTTTCACCTGAGGAGGCCTGAGGTATGTGGACACCACAATCCCCTCTTGGTCAGCCAAAAAGACCCTCTCACTGACCTTTAGTGCCTGTGGGTTTAGGGATCTGCGCTACTGCTAGAGATTATGTCCCTGAAACCTGCTCAGATATGTTCCTCTGAGTGCCACGTGGCCAAGGCAGGGCTGAGCTCTGCTCTGTGTCTGGTGAGTGACAGATATTTCCCGTCGGTCTTTCAGGTCTCTGTAGGATAGAAATCTCCTCCACTCCATTGTTCTGTGGCTTCTGCTGCTCTAGAATTTGTTGAGAGTTCTTCTTTATAGGTATTTTATGGGCTGTGGGGTAAGAGCTAAGCGTATGTGCTTCTTTCTATTCTGCCGTCTTCGCTCCTCCCCCTCAGTAATATCTTATTTAATCTTTACAATAACCCTGAGAAATGGGTACTATATTTATCTTCATTTTAAATGAGATGAAATTCAGACCCAAGGAAGTGATTTGTCCTAAGTCAAATGACTAATAAGTGTCTCATGTGGGTTTCAAATAAAATTCTTTCTGATGTGGAGAAACTGTGTGATGTAGTAGAGAGGGCAGTAAACCTGGAGTAAGGAAGACCTGAATTCAATCACACCTCCCATACTGGCTGTGTGACTCTGGGCAAGGCACTTTACCCTTCTGAGTCTCCATTTCCTCATCTGTAAAGTGACAGGATTCAATTTGTTATATGCCAAGGTGACTTATACCTGTAACTTTACATTTCTGTGATTTTTTATGTAGGAGAAACATTGATAAAGTTGGAGTCATAGTGCTTAAGTTCAATCTCAGCCCTGAAACTTACTGTGTGTCTCTTCAGGCAAGTCACTTACTACTTTGGGATTAAATTTCCTCAATTCACAAATGAGAACATTGAAATGGAAAAACCTTAAAACTCCTTCTCCTAGATCTCTAAATCCATTGCTCTTAGTATGAGACAGAATTCAAACTCAAGTTGTCTTGACACTGGGTTCAGAATGCTATCCTGGTTATCTTCTCTGTATAATAATTTTGATGATGGTGATGATATATACACACATGTATATATGTTCTTATTTAGTTGTTTTCCGTCATGTCTAATTCTCTGTGACCCCATCTGGAGTTTTGGGGGCAAAGATAATAGAGTGGCTAGCCATTTCCTTCTCCAGCTTTACAGATGAGAAAAATGAGGCAAATAGGGCTAAGTGGCTTGCCCAGGGTCAAATAGGTGGTATGTGTCTGAAGTTGGATTTGAACTCAGGTCTTTTTGACTCTTGGTCAGGTACTCTATCCACTGTGCCACCTAGCTCCACAGGTGTGCAGGTATGTATGTATGCATGTGTTTATATAAGCATATACATACATGAATAATATGTATATATGCATGTTTATATTCGTATATGAACTTTGTATAATGACAAAATAGCAATGCCCTGCTTACCTTCTCTGTTAAAGAAGGAATAACCCAAAGCATCATTTGTCACCTTGGCATTCTTTTATCTCCTCCCCACCCCACCCTTTTCTAGCTCCCACTGATGTGTGCCTAAAGCTTGTCTTTCATCTTGAATCATTTAAGGGGGCTGAGAACAAGGAAGGAAGAAGGTACTTTAGCATCTTCCATTCTAGCCATATGCTCAGAGAAAAAGGGATACACCCCTGTGCTTTGAACATCTTAGAGTTTATGGCTTTCTATTAGGAAGGCTGTGTCTACATCAGGCAGAGAAGTAAATTTTACTACCTAGAGGACCTTAATTGTTATGAATCTACAAACCTCTTAACTGAAGCAGGGAATTGCAATTTCCCTTTCAAAGGCAGCCCACTCCTGTAGCCACTACCTGCAGATAGGGCCTGGAATTTGGATGTATGTTAAGCAAAATTTCATTATTCTGATGGTCTAAAGTTAGCAGTTTTAAAGGCTGGGATTTAAAAACAGATTCTATTTAATGCTTTGAAAAAATGCCTCAAGGCTCACAGTGGGGGAGAAGAATTGCTACCCAAGGACATTCACAAGGACAGATATAATATCCACCAGTAAAGAGGAAGGCTATGTCTAGAAAGTACCCCCAAGTTAGCCAGCCTCCATGCCCTCACTGAATCCCATCAGGAAAATGCAGATGGGCAAGTGGGACTGACAACCCCCAGAGATTACATGATATTTTTAGAGGCTTGTTTAGTTTCATTACATTGGAAATGAGTGAAAGTCTAGGGAATGAGAAAATTCTTTCTTACTGCCACCACCTCTGAAGAAGAATTGGGAGTCTGACATGAGGATTAACACAGACCCAGAGGCATAGACAGAAGATAGTCCATAGGGCACTGCACTTTCTCTGGTGTGCCAGCAGGGGGTAGTAGAGAGTTTGCTGAATGGGAAGGAAAGAAGACTTGAAATAGAATCCCACACAGAAAATATAGAATAATAAATTTGCATTTGAAAGAGATAATGGGGAGCTACTGGTCCAACTCCTTTCCTTCATCATGAGGGAACTGAGGCCCAAAATACAAAGTGACTTGGTGAAAATCACAACCATAGGACAATAATGCCAGAGTTTGAAGAGATCTCAATGGTATCTAGTCTAACACACATATTTTATCTATGAGGAAACCGAGACCTAGGGAAGTTCAGTGACTTACTCATGGTTTCACAGGAAATAAGAAGTAGAAAAAGCCTTTGAACATATTTGCTCTGATTCCAGAGGCAGTACTCATTGTATATTACCGAGCCACTTCTCATCAGCAGCATGTGTCATATTGTAATGTTTATCAGAGAGTTAAAGATCTTCTCCACCCATTAATGGGCCTGTCCATTAAGGGAATCTTGATTAGGGGAGGCCCACACCTTTGACACTGTTTCTCAAGGGTTGTGATGCCCTCTGACTCTGAAAAGTGTATAAATTCTCTGAGGTGAGGATTTACTTTGGCCCTTACTCATTGGAAGTATTTGTTTGGCTAGAGGAGACTCTGGACAGCCTCTAAAGAGTCCCCCCTACCCCCTTTTAAAACCCAGATGTCGGTGCTTCTTTCTCTGCTATGTATGTATGGTCAGATGGTTATTTGTCTGTTGATCTATGATGTATGTATTGCTTATGGTCAGACATTTGGAAGCTCTGTCTGTTGATTTTGACTTCTCTGTATTTTTTCTGAAGTTCTAGATGCTGATTTTTTATCCCTCAACTAAGTGAATGATGCATGTGCTTGATTAAAGTGATTGTTGACCCTCAAAAGTCACTTTCCTTTTAAAAAAGTAGATCTAAGAACCTGTACAGCAGGCCATCCTGGATGTGTCAGAGTACTTGCTTTTATATATATTTGAATCTGAACCCCATTTATATGACTGTAACTCTAATATTCCTTCCATGAACTGCATTGCTTGCCAATTGTGTGACCCTAGATAATATACTATGAAATAGAAAAAAAAACATAATGGCTGTGGTAGTTATCAAGTAATTCATAAATTTGGTTTTTTTAGTTATTTTCAGTAATATCTGATTCTTAATGACCCCAGTTTGGAAGCGGTTTGCCATTTCTTTCTCTAATTCATCTTAAACATGAGGAAACTCAGGTAAACAGGGTTAAGTGACTTTCCCAGGGTCACACAGCTAGTCAGTGTCTGAGGCTGGATGTGATCTCAGATCTTCCTGACTCTAGGTCTGGAACTCTATCCACTGAGTCAATTAGCTGCTTCTAATTAATAGGTACTTATTAAGTGCTTCTTAAGTTTCAGACACTGTTAAGGGTCAGTGATAAAATGACAAAAATGAAAAGCTCTACCTTATAAGGAACTTACATCCTAAAGGGGGATGGAGTCAAAATTAAGGCTAGCTAAAAATTGTAATTGTGTGTGTGTGTGTGTGTGTGTGTGTTGGGGTGGGTAGAGGAGACTATATATCTGGTAGAATTGTCATTACACTTACATGAAAACAATGAATCACAGATTTTTTTTTAATTTGGAAAGAATTCTTGCAGTCATGTAATCCACCTCATACAGGAAAAAGAATTCCATTTAAAATTTGGGCAATAAGTGATCATTCATCCTCCACTCAAAGACTTCCAACATATTATGCAATTGAACCACTTTGAAAAATTAATACACTATGCAAATATCAGATTGCAAGTGTCCTGCTCTCTCCAAGAGTCATGAAAAGTGGTGCACCAATAATGCAATATGTTAGCAAAGCTGCAAAATAATTTCCAAGGGAGCAAACATGTTGGGCATATTTTGAATTTTGATTCAGTGTTTGAGAACCCAAAATTGACTAGAACAGGAGTTAGGTGACATGCCCTCAAAACTCTCTTTATTCTATCTTTATAAATATTCTGCTGTCATTAAAAATGAAGACTACATTTGATTTCAAGAAGCCTTATAAAAAAAACCAGCCATTCCTATGATAAATTTCTCTAGGAAACTGTCCAGAAGTACACTGCTTGGCAGGACACCACAGCAGACTTCAAATATTTGAAACAATGCTGTATAAAAAGTGGTTACTTTTCAGACCATAAACATGGTTGCATCCCCTGTCCTTCCAAAGAGCCTTCCTTTGTCATTGATCTCCCTCAAACCTTGGTCATATTTCTTTCCTCCATTTCACTTTTCCTGCCAAACTGCTACAAAGAGGAGACTACAATTGCTACATTTTCTTTATGACCACCAACTCATTCCCCACCGTTCTTACCATCTTTTTTTATCTCTAGCATATAAATGAAAACAACTTCCCTGAAGATCATTAGCTAATGATCTGGGTATCCCCAAATCCAAGGACTTCCTTTCTTAATACCTATTGACTTTTGTGAAGCATTCAACATAGTTAAAGTCTTTCTTTCTTGGTATCCTCTCATCTCTTTATTGGTATAACATTGGTCTCATGTGGTCCTATCATCTTTCTCTATTTTTTTCTTCAGATTCTCTATATTTCTCCTATTTTTTAAGCACAAGAACTTCTTAATGTTTGTCTTGTCATCTCCTCCTTCTATCCTTCCTTCCATCCTTCCTTCCTTCCTTCCTTCCTTCCTTTTTTTTTTACCCTCTGTCCACATAGAGTATTACACCCGTACCTGTAGGTGTTTGGTCCAAAGGAATGTAAATTTTGATCCTTGAAACTTTGAAACATATCTTGGGGTTTATGGGCTATTTTTTAAAGGACCATGCCTTAAATCTGAATCTGGCTCTCATTGATTGGCCAACAACAGGTCCCAGTCCAAGTCCATGGGGTTCATCATTTGGACTCTGATTGGCTCAAAATGATTGTAAATAGTAATTTCTGTTCTGACCAGCAATCCTGAGAGTCTTTCCCTCCCAGAGCAATTGCTTTCTTTTTCTGCCTCTTTTCTTACATAGCCTTAATCACTGAATGGGAGTTGCCTAAGTCAAACGGAGACCTGTTAAAGACCTTTTCTTGCCACTGGATGCAGATGGCACTAGAGGAGAGAGTGAGACTGGTGGCTTTGCACAGCTCTCACTCACTTAAATCGAATTCACTTGAATATTATGGCATCACTTTTCTGATGTTATGGTCCTCTTCCAGAACAAATACAAACAGCAATATGTAGCACACATTGTACTGAATACTTAGAATAAAAATAAATACAAAATAGAGTCTTTGCTCTCAGGGGTCATGGATTCTAAAGGGAGAGACAATATTGAACAGCTATTTATAAACAAGATATATACAAGATAAATAGGAAATCATCCACAGAAGGAAGGGATTGGAAAGTACTCTTGCAGAAAGCAAGACTTTAGCTAAGACCTGAAGGAAGTCAGGGAGGCCAAGAGATGTAGATGTGGAGGGAGAGTATCAGGCATGGAGGACAGCAAATGAAAATACCTAGAGTCAACAACTATGACATAGAGTATTTTGTTCTGGAACAGCAAAGATGCCAGTGTGAAACAATCAATATGTACCTGAGATGAAACATGAATCTAGGGCTTCTTGGCCCCAAAACTACACCTCTGGTCACTCCACCACACTGTTTCCTATCCCCCCATACAGAGAGAGTTGTATAATAGAAAGCAGAGATCATCTTTGTCTTATCACCCCTCCTTTTACTATTTCAAATGACACATGTGTGTGTGGAAGGTGAGAGGAAATATAGAAAGGTTTCAATGGAAGAAATGGAAGCAATATGGAAAGGGGAGAGAAATGATGAAGGCAGGGAGTGATACCTGCCTGCCATCCCTAGCAGGAATTGTTGTTCAGTCATGTCTGATTCTTCATGACACTATTTTGGGATTTTCTTGTTAAAGTTACTGGAGAGATTTGCCATTTTATTCTTTAGTTCATTCCTCAAATGAGGAAACTAAACAAATAGGGTTAAGTGACTTGGTCAGGGTCACACAGCAAGTAAGTGACTGAGGCCAGATTTGAACTTATGTAAGATGAGTTTTCCTGATTCCAAGCCCAATGCCCTATTTACTACACCACCTAGCTATAAACAGAAGATTTCTCCTCAATTACATACAATTTGGGAGGGGAGGCTGCAGTCTTTTGTCTTTAGAAAACTGAAGCAATCATTCCATTTCTTCTAGGAAGCAGCAGGTATTTGCTTCCCTTCACCCATGGTTCTGATCCTAAGAATTCAATCATCCAAGATCCTTTTATTGCATGAATGCATGCATGCAATCATGAATGAAAGAATGAATGAATGAACAAATGAATATAGGAAAACAGTTGATAAATGTATACTATGTGCAAACAAGGGTGGAGAAAAAGCACAACCATACCTCACAGTTTGGGGCTGCAATTGAAAGGCATCCAGTATTACAGTCTATAATACATGTCAGACATTAAGGTGCTTGTGTCTGTCTTATAGACAAGACTTCCTTCACCCTTTTATCTTCTCTAACTTTCAGGGTTATGCATTTAAAGTAGCATGGGTAATAGAGATGAGGGACTCGCATCATCTTGGGAATAGAGGATGGCAAGAAAAATAAATTTGGGAAATGGGTGATGGCATGCCTGCTGCTCATTTTAATTCTTGTTATTTGCTTTGCATTCTATTTTAAGTAGATATCTTGTGTTTTTCTATTTTTGCCTTAGTAGGATGATATGTTTAATTCTGACTAGGTCAGGAAGAGATACAGTGGAAAATTGGAACTTATGAAAAAATGCATGCATGCATAGATTATTGAAGGATGAATGAATAAATTAAAAAATACATTACTAAATTTTATGTGCATGCACTGTGCTCAATATTGGATATACAAATATAAAAACATGATAATTACTGTCATCAAGGAGGTTAGACTCTAAAGTTAATATAGACTTGGAAAGGGATGGGGCCATAGTGAAGGATATATGCAGAAGGTATGATTTGGAGATGCCTAGGAAGTGTATGGCAGCCTGGTTCTTGGGAAGTTATGGTAAAAGGTTACATATCAGAACCCAGAGTGCCAGGTAATGTGCCTGACTTCTGGTGGGATTGGGGTTAGGGACAAATTTAACATTCATCTTTGACGGCCCAAATAGACTCTCTGAGCATGAATGTATCAGTGGGGCACTATAATGGTTACTTGGGTCTCCTAGACTGAAAGCTCTTTACAGGAAGGACCACTTTTGTCCTTTTTTCTTTATAACTTTACCACCAAACACAATTCCTTGAACACAGCAAGAGTTTGACAATAGTATGTTGAGCTGAGGGAGGCAGCATGAGGCTGAGAAAAGAAAGAAAGAAAGAAAGAAAGAAAGAAAGAACGAAAGGAAGGAAGGAAGGAAGGAAGAAAGAAAGAAAAAGAGAAAGAAAAACTTACAGTCCAAGGATCTGAGCTGGCATCCATTCTCTGCAACTTAGTACCTGTGTAATATTGGGAAAGTTATTTTACCTCTCTGGGCTTCAGTTTCTTTATTAATAAAATGATAGGAGGAAAAATTAGTTTGTCTCTAAGGTTGTTTTCAGCTCTAGTGCTAAAGTCTTCTAAATCTATCAATTTCAGGGGATAGGCATGCCTACCTCCCCACAGTTTACATCACCATCCCCCACCTATTCCTACAGCTCCCATGACATCCATGGCTCTTTAAAAGCTGAATATAGCAAATATGTCCCAAACCATTTCTAAAATGAGAAACTGCCTTGGCATATTTACAGTCAAAGCCAGCTAGCAACAATAGAAAGATCTACTTATAGTGACACATTCTTAGAGAGCTCCAGCTCTCGTAATGAGGTCATTGTTATTCATTGAGCCTGGCACCCAACAGATTTCCAAAGCATTCCTTTTTTTTTATTATTTCAATAGAACTTCATCAATCACTCCAAAGACAAGGGGGAAAAAAAGCAGAGTTAGAAATTATGATGCCTATTCATGAATTCAACTTGATTTTTATTCAAGTAGGAGAAATTAGGGTTTGTAAAAACGGTGATAAGCTGAACAGTTAATGCCTGACGTAATTATGTGGCCCTTTTATTTTCTCAACATTTGGCTGTTCAATCCATCTCCTGAAGTATAAAATCTATCTATTATTCTCTTATTAATCACTTTCACTCATGATCTTGATCCTAAGCAACTAATAGGGATTACTGGAATGACCCAATGGCTACCAGGGGTCATGTTCTGTGATGGGCAAGAGGACAGGCACATAGAATTTTGAAGTCTCCAACACTAGAGATTCATTCAGAATTGCAGATCAGGCAGTAGAAGGAGAAGTAAGTTGATTCTCAAGGCGGAGATGAATTTCTAATTAGGCTAACACACCCAATGAGGTGTATTTCAGGCATTTAACCAAATGTCTCTCTGCTGGACCAATGTTTATTTCCCCAAGTCTCATTTTTTTTAGTCTATTTCATTGCTCCACAAACTGTTTTACAATTACTTCAATTCTTGTAAGATTAAAATCAAATATGCAAAATAAGTGGTTTTATGGGTATCTCTTCAACTAAGCTCTTTACACCTGATCTGCCTCAAACCATGAATGTGAAATGAAACTTCATAATTTCAGTAAGAGGATGAGCAGGAGGCATTTCAAAACCCACAAAACTTTTCTAAATGATACACTGAGGAACTACACTGCGGCATTTGGGTGCCCATATTTCAAACACAAGCCAGAGGGAACATTTCTCACCTTGGATATAGCTAACATTTCTAATACCACACTGGGCTTTATTATCCAATGGAATTTTCTCCATAGCTCTTTGCTTAAAAGCATTTTGTTATGCATTACAGTGGCAGTTAAATGGAGCAGTCAATAGTTGGGTAGACCATTGAAGCTGGAGTTGGAAAGAACTGAGTTCCAAACTTTTCTTATACTTAACTGGCTTTTTGACCTTGAGCACGATACATAACCTCTAACAGCCTTTGTTTTCTCATCTGTAAAATGGGAATAGTCATAGTACTTACCTCCTTGGGTTGATATGAGAATCGAATGCCATAACATATAGAATACTTTGCAAAAATTTAAGCACTACACAAACGTGAGTTATAGTATATGCTTGTAAATGTCCTTATTTGCTGTTATTGTGGTTAGAGCTTTGGGATTAGAGTTGAAGCCTCAATTCAAATCCTGATTCCTACACTAACTGCTCTGATCAAGTCATTTACTCTCAACATGAGTTCCAGTATTATTTGAAAAATAAAGCTGTTAATAGTGACTTTATTTCAGAATTCTTTTGAAGATCAATGTTTTTGGTTTGACATTTATAGCATCCACATCAAGGCCTCATTCTACCTTTCCAATCTCATTATATATTACTTCTTTTTATTTCTCAATCAATCAGTAATCATTTATTAAGTGCCTACTACGTGCCACTCACTGTACAGGACACAAAGAATACAAAGAAAAAAAGAAACAGTCCTTATCATCAAGGAATTTACCATTTATTAAGGAGACTATATGTGCATAAATTTATGCAAAACACACAAAAGGTAATTTTTGTTGGGAGAGCACTATCTACTCAGGAGATGGGGATCATGAAAGTCTTCTTTTCCACAATTTTTCACAAGCTATCTCTCATGCATAGAATGCCTTCCCTTCTCTCCTTCACCTCCTGGCAGAGGTAGAAATATCCTTTACCTGGTTGCCTTCAAGACTCAATTCAAGCACCATCTTTACCTCAAGGCTTTCCTAGTTTTCCCACCTATGAATGTACTCAGACATATACACACATATTCCCACCACACACATATTTTATCTTTCTTTTATATATTTTGTATACACCTATATATGTGTGTACTGTGAGACTGGACAATGAGAGCCCAGTCCTTAAACCATGCATGAATTTGCTCTTCCTAGTGAGTTATGCAGAACATGGGCAATGTTATCTGCCTGCTACTGATCCAACACATGGGAATTCTGGGAGTCATTTTCTGGCCATGAGTGACAATAGGATGATGAAAAACCTTCCTGTTGACAAAAGTTGTGTAATTAAATGTGCACACAAAAGATTCAAGGAAAAAAAACATCTCCCAGCTTTTTCCCCACTAACTTGTTGGTGAGAGAAATGACTATTTATCTCACATCTTAATAATAAACTATCGATTTAGGGCTAGAATTTTGTCAGCAACCTATAGGTTGTTCAGTTTTTGAATGACATTGTTGATGAATGGGATTACCCAAATTCTTGGAGTGCATGTCTTTCTATCCTGGGTGGGAGACTCCACGCAACTACAGAACCTTACAAAGAATTTAATCTTAGGTTAATTCAAGTCCACTGTGTTGCACTCAGTCTGACCCTTTCCAGTAGATATTACTCCAGGCTAAGTAATCTGTATAAGAGATAAATCTCCTTGTCCAAGACTAAGTGATCAGAGTCACAGTCCACAATCCTTCATCATAATAGGTCCACCTCTCATTATAATATTCATTTTTCTCACAAGTTCTTAGCCAATCAGAATCAATTGTCGCCCTTAGGAGCACCCACTCTTCCAAAGCCATATAAATGCTGAGTGGGTTCCATTAGAGGTCTTTGGCATCCAAGAATGAACTGACTTCTTTAATAAATGATTACTAGCAGCATTAATAAAATGATTAATTACATAGAACCTATTTCTCTCAAATTTTTTTATACATCACCTCAGTGATGAAAATAAACTTCCGTGGCCACCCCGGAGTTTGAGTAGGCATTGAGTCCTACCTGCCAACTAATCATATATGGCTATAAATACATTGTACCTATCTTTTATCTCTCCTGTTTATTCTTTCTTGATCATAAATGACTCAGTTTTTGGAAACACAATCAGTCCATCACAGTCAGTAAGCTTTCAAATGTAATACAATCTACCAGTTGGATTCAGTAACCGTCTTCCAATTGCTTAAACAGCTACATACTATTGAGAAACTGGGCAAAAAAATTGCAGCAACTGAGCCACTCATTCGACCAATCCCAGAAAGGAGCCAGATCAGTGAAACAAAAGAGTGACTCATCCATTAGACATTTTATGTCTAGAAGTGAACTTGATGGGAACTCTTAAAAGGGGGAAAAGGTAAAATGGGAAAAGATAAAAGGGAAAAAGGGTAAAGCCAGGAGGTACCTTATCTGTGTATTTATATTTATGTGCATACTTGTGCTTCAAGACTGAACTTAGGGGAGATTAAATCTCCTAGTTTGAAGAGATTTAAATGTATGTATTTCCTTGCTATACTTTCTCAGTAAATATTCTCTTGTAAAAGCTAAATTATGTCAACTAGTTAATGGATTTTGTAGAGATATCGACTAGTTAATCAATTTTGGGGAGCCAATCAGATGGGAATTTGTGAGTAATAGTGTTAGAAACTCCAACTCCTCAATGTAGTAGATAGAATACTGAATGGAGAAATAGTGAGCTACCTTCTGGACACCTAACTCTGTAGTGCAAGGGGAGATATGAGCCCTGAAGGAGTACTCAATCTATGTACTTTCTCCCACATTACAGTGTAAATACCTTTGGGACAAGGACTGTTTAATTTTCTTATTTTGTAAGAGAGGTTTATTCTATATTCTGTTTTACTTTTTCCCCTTTAGATTATGGGAACTCATAAGGATATATCTAGATGTGACATACAGTGAAG
>JAQQSK010011688.1:0-12173 GCA_028658325.1 Potorous gilbertii
TCCCCTCTATCACAGCCCTTCCTTTTCTTCTCCCCATCCCCTCTATTTTCTTGGAGGACAAGATAGATTTCTATACTCCATTTCCTGTGTATCTTATTTCCCAATTGCATGTAAAAACAATTTTTAGCATTTGTTTTTAAAACTTTACATTTTAACATCTCTCCCTTCCTTCCTCCTCACCCATCCCCACTGATAAGGTAAGCAATTTGATATATACATGTGTAGTTATGTAAAAAACTTCCATGAAAGTCATGTTGTGGAAGACTAACTATATTTTCCTTCATCCGATCCTGTCCCCCATTTATTCTGTTCTCTCTTTTGACCCTATCCCTCCTCAAAATATGCCCTCCTCTCATTTGCCCTCCCTTCTATCATCCCCCTGCCAACTGCTTATCCCTTTCTCCCTACTTTCTTATAGTGTAAGATAGAGTTTCATAGCAAATTGAGTATGCATGTTATTCCCTCCTTAAGCCAAATGTGATCAGAGTTAGATTCACTTTTTTCCCTCTCATATTCTCTCAGGAATATATTGGGAGGAGATAGGGAAAAATGGAATGGGGCAAATTATCTCTCACATAAAAGAGGCAAGAAACAACTTTTTCTATGATTTTATAAGTGAGGGAAGATATTCTAGGAAGAAGGGAATATATGATCAGATATATATTTTTATAATAATAAAATTTTAGAATAACCCTTGAGATAATGGATTCATACAAACATTCACACATGTATATATACACATATGTATATGTATTATATATGTATACATATGTGTATATAGGGAATATTGTTCTACAGGACAGTTATCTACAAGCACCCAGCTGATTTAGGATAATAGAGTTCAGGGTTTGTTTTTCTTTTGTGGAATCATTTTCTGGGGTAAATTCAATTGATGCAGTGGGGACTAGTGACTCATTGTCCAATCTGACACTTCCCGATACCTGCTGGGAAATTGATCCACAGTTGGACAACCGTAATCTCCCCCAGGAAGAATTATGTTGCAATTACATCGCTTTTCAGTGTCTCTCCTCTTGCTCTTTCCTGATGGAAACTGTGGGCTAAAAAGAAAATCTATTATTGCTCTCAAAATCATATCAAATATTTATCAAGGTAATTCTCTAGTTATCACCGCCAATTGCAATTCTTAGTCATGTAGTAAATCTTATTAGTGTCATCACCAGGGACAGAGCTCATCTATCTCCAAGGGACTGGCTCAGTGAAAGTTCCCCATTCCTAGGAGATCGCAATTTTAAAATGTCATAGGGAACCCAAAGGGGATGATGAAGGAATGAAGAGAGAGCCAGAGAGAGTATGGGCAACTCAGAGTGGATCTATAAGTGGAGTTGGAGGCACTAAGAACTTTATTACCTGTCACATCTTCTGCTAAACTTAAGAAGTACAATTTGAGTCCTTGCTCAGTACCATTGTTACAAGTCATTGCTTTAGTATATATTTAATATTTCCGATCTGCCAGCAGTAAGTTTTCTGATTTGACTTGGGCACAGAGTTTGTGAAACTAAACAGTAAAAAGTAATGTTAGAAATGTAGGATGGTACTCATTTGTAGAAGACCTGAAAACTAGAAAGTTTGGGATTTGTTTGATAGGTAATGAGGAGCCACTGAAAGACTTTGAACTGAAGCAGCATTTGAACCATGCATAGGCCAAAAGTTAAAAATCAAACAAAATATTCAGGATGAATTGCAGGAGAAATATACTTGAGCTGGGAAACCCAGACAAGAGGAAAAATAAAAAGTAATGCATATACCAAACTTGAATACCCTGGTTATGTGGGAAGCTTGGAGAATATAGTAAAGAATATAGAAAGTGAGGGGGGAGAGTGATAAGAACAAACTTTTATTTTGTGAAAACACCAACCTTAGTGAAATACAAACTTCCCTTTCTCTCTACCACAGATAAAGAAGGGTTAAAAACAAATGACAGAGGCCTCATTTTTGGCACTGAAAGGCTTCCAGATTGTGTCTATTTTTAAATCATTTTCCAGGGTCTGAAGGGGTGCCCCTGGACAGCTTGGCGATAAATCCTTCAACACACATAACTCTTCTCCTTGTCATCTCAGTGCAGAGAAGCAGGGGAGGGGGAGGACTTCAAATTTCTTCCTCTAGAGCTATCAATCTGGCACCTGTCACCATCATGAGATTCGTTATAAAAATATTTAATTCTTCCAAGATGAAATGGCAGATTGTGTAATAGAGGGGGAAAAACCCAGATGACTTGGGAAAACACACCAGAAATTTTTCAGTCAGCAAGGAGATTGTAAGTTGTGCTCTGAGCCCAACATGGAGAATGAGGAAGGGCAACCAAGAATCGTCGAGTTTCGAGCATTCATGATTTCCTATTTTGTTATGCTATTGGCTGGGTGACCAGCCAATGGCTTCTCTGAGCCTCTGTTTCTGCTCTTGTAAAGTGGGGTTAGTCATGTAAACAATAGCTAACTCAGAGGGTCATTGTAAAACAAATGATCATCTATGGAAATATTGTTGAATATTGATTATAATCCACATCAATACCAACCTCATCATCGTGATCATGGCCATGATCAGTATTATGTTTCTCAATGGACTCTCTTCTCCATACATGTATTGATAAATACATATGTATGCTACTGACGGAATCTAATAGCATTTTTTGAAGTTCCTTACCAGTAGTATGACTTAAGGTAAATTCTTTACCTGTTTGAGTTTTAGTTTCCACATATAGAAGAAAAAGTGTCTGAACTGGATGATTTAAAGACTCTTTCCAATTCTCTGACCTTATGATTCCAATAGATCTCTATTTCTGCTTTTGTAAGGAATTCTTTCTTTCATGACAGCTGAGATAATGCCTTTCTGCTCAGGGAATCAGCCTAAGTAGTTACACTAGGCAATGAGTTTGGTTGAAAGCCATTTATTTGACCTCTTAAGAAAGTTGGTGGGGAGGTCATAAGATGGCCGGACATAGGATGCTCCTTTGAATGTAGCAGAGTATACATGAAGAAAAACTAATTTTCTTAACTCTCGAAAGCAAAAAAATGTTATGTCCCATTCTCTAGTCACCCATTTATTTCCCAAACACTTTTCAGCTTCCTTCATTTCCTCCATGCAGAGTGAGATCAAATCTCTGATCTGGAGAAGGGTGCTTCACTGATTGAGGCACTGTTCTCACTTAGGATAGAGATGATGGAAGAGTGCTTGTTTATCTTACGTCTGATATGAGGTACTTGTGGTGCACCTCTCCTCCTGTTATTCACTCACTCAACACACATTTAAGTACTCATCACATGCAGGTATAATGAGAGAGACAAAGTTTGGATGAGATATAAGGAAGGAGGAAGAAGGAAATTAGAGTCTAACAGTGAGAGTGCACAATCTCTCTCTTCCATAAGTACATTAGAAATTAAGAAAGCGAAGTGTTATGTGAAGTTTGAACAGGAAGGCCATGACAAGGGAAGGCTTCATGAAGATGGTGGCATTTGAATTGGACTTTAAAAAACAAATATAACTCTAATAGTCAGAAGGTGGAAGGGAGGAGCAATGTGCAATCATTATCTAAATGCAGGTATAGGAATTGGTGTCATTAGGTCACAGAATTAGAGCTAGAAGGTACCCAAGAGGTTATATGGTTCTTCAACTTTCTCATTTTACTATGGAAGTTGACTCTCAGAATAGTTAAATTAATTGAATCACTTGGCCATGTAATAGAGCTAGGATCCTGACTCCAGATCTGGGGGTCTTTCCATCACACCATGTGACACCTCACTTATTAGCATATAAAACAGTCTGAGCAAAAATAGGATAGCACAGGATGTCTTCTGGGGACAAAGAATGGTCCATTCTGGCTGGAATGTAGGGTTCCCAGAAGGTAATATCTAGAAGAATATAATAGATTTAGATAAGGCTAGATTTACAGCTTGACATCAGATTTATAAAATGCTTGAATACCAAATAAACTAACTTGAATATTATTCAGGAGACCAGAGGGAGCCAGTGAAGATTAGTATAACAGAAGAGTGACATGAATAAATCTATGCATGAATGAATGAGTATATGTGTATATACATGTCAATATGTGTATACACATATACATGTGTGTATGTACACACATATTTTGGCATTTTAATCATGGCTTTCAGGTGGGTTGCAGTTTCAGTGGGCGTTGGAGTACTGGCATTGAGAAGAAAGAGAAAGAAAAAATTGCAAGAGATATTTCCAAGTTAGAATTCAGAGACTCTGGCAATTGTTTGCATATGAAAAGTAAGAATCATAAATAACTCCAAATTTCCAAATATGGAAGGAAACATGAATGATGATACCAAAGCCAGAAACAGTGAAGTCACAAGGAGGAGCAGGTCAGAACAACGAGTTGGAGGTGCTAGCGAGAATTTCAGGTGCTGAAACTCAGAAGACTTAGAAATAAAGATTTAGGAGTCATTTTTATGGAGGTGTCAGCTGAAGTCATTGACATGAACAAGCTGGACCAGGCAGAGAATGTAGAGGGAGAGGAGAAAAAAAAATGAGGCCACAAGAATTTGTTAAGAGTTTACTACAGACTAGGCTCTGTGCCAAGAGCAAGGGATAGAAATACATCTATGTTTATATGTATATATATGTGTATATATGTACATGCATATATATGTATATGTGTATAAATGTATATACATATATACACATGCATATATACATGCACATATATACATATATGTTTTGTTTGCTTTGATTTTGGAGAAATGTTTGTTCAGTATTTATTAGCACATCCCCAGAACCAGGAAATATGTAGCATTTCTAAAGTTCATATGGGAAAAGCTATTCAGCAGAAGAGTGGTCAATTGTGTCAAAAGTTGTGAAGAATTCAAAGAGGATGAAGAGAATTAAGATTTCCAGACACTGAGGCACTGTGGACAGTGGAAAAAGTCCTGAAATCAGAGAACCCAAGTTCAAATTCTGTGCAGATGGCTCCTAGCTATATAACCCTAGACAAATTATTTAATCTCCTTAGGGCTCCAGTTTCCTCATTTGGAAGTCTATTCTATCTCAAGATGTATGCTGTGTTGTTGTTGTTCAGTTGAGTCCAACTCTTCCAGATTGTCCATGGGTTTGCTTTGCAAAGATACTAGAGTAGAATACTATTTCTTTCTCCAACAGCAGAGGTTAAGTGACTTGCCCAAGATCATAAAGCAAGGAAGTTTCTAAAGTTGGATGTGAACTCATAATACAAGCTCAATGCATTACCCACTGTACCACCTAGCCACCCCTAAGATGCATGATTAGTTGGCAGATTTGTTGATTAGGAGGTCATTTAAGAGGGCAATTTCAGTAGAGAGGTAATGGCAGAAGTCAGATGGCAAAAGTATAAATGATGTTTTCAAGAAGTTTAGTAAGGCAGGATAGCAGAAATGATGAAAGCTTTCCTGAATGAGTTAAAAAGGCTTCTTTTTTTTTTTTATCTTTCCTCTTTATTCTCTTTTCAAGTTATTCTTTCCTCCTCTTTCCCCTTCTCCTTCTTCTTCTCCCTCACTTCCTTCTCCTCCCCTTCCTTCCCCTCCATCTCTTCTTTTTTCTTCCTCTTTCTCTTCTCTCCCCTCCCCTCTTTCTCCTCTTCTTCCTTGTCTTCCTCTTCATCCTTCTTCTTCCCCTCTTCCTTTTCCTCCTTCCCCTCTTCCTTTTGCTCCTCCTCCTTGTTCTTTTCCTACATCTTTTCTTCCTCTTCCTCCTCTTCTCTTTCTCTTCTTTCTTCACCTTTGTTGTCTTCATCTTTGTGTTCTCTTTAGAAAGAGAATGAAATACAGACCAGCCGAACAGGTGTGTAGGCAGTTGAGAAGTCATTAAAGAAGATCCATTGAAGATGCATGAGTGAGGGGAGAGTTCCTGGGGCAAAGTTGTGAGGGAGGCAGATGATCCTGGAATTAAGTGAGCAGATAGAAGGATTATCCTTAGAGCTGGGTATGAATACCTCTTGTTCTGTGACCAGAGGGAAGCAATAATGAGTAGGTGGTGATTCTGAGAAATCTGGAGGAATAGAAGAGAGAAATTTAAGCTTGTGTCTTTTCAGAACTAACCAGATGTTTGTTGGCATAGGTTCTTGTGAAGGTGTTTGATGGCCTCCTTATATCTCTTCACACATCTTCCAGAGGTGTGAGCAAAGGAATTGGCTGAGAGATGGGTTAAAAAAGGGAGAAAAAGAAGAAAATATAGAAATATAATTATAACCATTTGGACTATTCAGAAAGATTTATACTTAATTTACATTTATCTGCCTCTTCCCCCGCCCCAGGCCCCATATTCTAATCCCAATGGGCCTTGTTTTTTGCTGAATGTCAACTACCCCTTCAAGGTATTAGCTAAGAATGGCTAAGAGGCTATAGTGTCCCAGCAAGATTTGCATTTTAAATATGATTGTTAAAAGCAGAAAGCCTTCAGGACTCAATTTAAAAAAAAGAATCATGATGATGAACTCTGGAGGCAGAATTTCAGGACTTGGTTGGGGGAGAATTTAAGTTGAGGAAAATATGTCCATAGTTCCTCCAAATTATCTTATGTCATAGAAACATCATGGTATAGTGAAATGAACACTGAATTTTCACTAATAATATAAAAGATATTAGCTTTGCTACTATTAAGTTGCATAACTCAACAAGTCACATAACCATGCTGTACCTCATTTCCTTCATTTGTCATTTGAAATTGTTGGAATTCATGATGTTGAAGATGAAAAACTGAAATCTTCCTAAGTGAGCAGGTGGATCTCCTTAAAAACAGGCCTGGTATTTTATTGTTATATAATATGGTGACAAACATGCAGTTGATGGGTTCATGTTGCTCATAACAGTGTGGCAGAAACAAGATTAAATTATAATTGAGAAATATCTAACAATATTACATATATATACATGTATATGTATATGCATATATAATACATACATACACACATATATGCATATATATACACACACAGATAAAATTCCATATTAAAACTGAGACATATGCAGCCCACAGGGATTCGTATGTACATGTAACTTGAGTCCCACAGCCATTGTTATGGTACTTTCTCCTCATTGGTGGAGATCAATGCCCCATTGTGGTTGGAGTGGAGTGGAACTGAGAGAATAGGAGATGGAAAAGCTCTTCCATTCTCTTCCTGACTGATTCAGTCACTTCTAATATCTTCAGGTTCTGTAGTTATTTTGGTTGCTTCCAACTTCCAAAGAGAAAATGGGAGATACCACTTCAGGGTTCTAGAGGAAAAGATTTTGGGAAGAAATCAACATGAGAGGAGCTAACAGTCTGTCATGTTCCCATTCTCAACATGTTACTTTAGAGACTTCAGCAGACTTTCCCTTTGGTGAGTTCTGGAACTCTCTGTCTCTTTAAATTCCTAATGGGAGAGCTCTTTCACCCTGTGTTATCTGGTATATATTCTCCTGTGTGCTTTTACTTTTCTTTCTGATTTTGGTTTGGCTGTTGAATTGAATAAATGGACTTATATACAATTGATGTGTATGTTCATTGTGAAACTAGTGTTTGAAGACAAGGGAGTCGTCTTGGTTATAAAGCTTGTGGTCACCATTCTCTCTCCCCTACTCTCCCCCATTAATGGAATAGTGAAGAGAAGTTAGCTTGTGCCTGAAAATCACATCCCCAGGACTAAGAATGCTTAATTAAGGAACAGATGGGTATAATACTAGCCCAGGAATCCCACTTTCTGAGTAGAGAGGAGCAGTAGCTTCTGGTCCCAACTTACTGCTCCCCTCCTGGCATCCTTCTTGAAGAAACAGCCTTTCCTATGTCCCATGTCCCTTCAGGGTTTGAGCAAACTTCATGAATTTTATTAACTTTGCTTGTGCTCCAGTACTCAGTTCCCATCCAAAGTCAGCCACATCACTGGCAGTGATGCAGCACAGGGGACATGGAGCCTTAATAAGGAGCCCTGAATGGCCTAAGAGACATTGACAGAGGGGATAAGCCTTGGGCCTCATTATCTGACAGCCACTTGCATGGGATAGGTGACCACAGATAAGCCATTTGACCTCTTCAGGCTTCTGCATTCCCTGCTCAGAATTATGACTAATCACTTCCTGCTTCCCATTTGTGCTCAGTTGTGGAAATGGGCATCTATCATTCTAGATACTTTTTGCAAGGGTTAGACAATATGTGTGTGTTATTTAAGTGAGTGACTTTACAGAATGATGAAGTTAAAATTGTAAGGAGGCTTAAAAATCGTGACTCTAGCCCTATCATTTTGTAGGTCGGGACAGCTGGGCCCAATAGTATCAGACACCTTGTCCAAGATCACACAGATGGAAAATATTAAAGCTACAGTTCACACTCAGGTCACCCTTACTCCAAATTCAATCCTCTTGTTTGTTAGGGCAAAATTTGCCTTCAGCATGACCTTACTTAGGTAATGAGACTGATTATCTGTGAGACTAAACTTTCAGCATGTTTTCAATGCAGAAGCAGTAAATAGGATAGACAAGGGGAAATTAAGTCCTAGGAGAAAAGAACATCTTTGAGCCAGGACTTCTAAAATTCCATGATACCATTCCCTACAATAATTAGATAGCTCCAGATTCATCTGCTTCATAAAGATAAAATAATAGCACCTTTCCTTCATGTGACACATTTATGAAATGTTGGAAAGCACTTTCTCTGATTACTATTTCATTTTATGTCAATAATTATAGCCATACAGTTAGATGTATGATGTGTTTCACCCTTCTACTCAGCATCCTTAGGGTTTTCTGTCAGTGATAGAATACTATATTGGATGTCTAGTCTGATACAGACTAGTATTTTCAAAGATCTTAGGAGTCATTGAAGTGATCAAATCAAGATAAGGTGAATCCAAGAAGATGTGAAGGGGACAATGTTGCATTCAAAATGGAGAGAGAGAGAGAGAGAGAGAGAGAGACAGAGAGAGAGAGAGACAGAGACAGAGACAGAGACAGACAGAGAGAGAGACAGAGAGACAAAGACAGAGAGAGAAAATAAGAGGGATGGGACATTACCTGGGAAAGAAAGAGAAAAATAGCGTCTCTCCTCTATTCTATTTTAGGGTCAGTTTTGGATACAACCAGGCATATAACATCTGGAAGGGACTAGTGAACTTATTAAATGAGAACTTCTCTGTTATATGCTAATTTTATGACTGATAACTCGTTTTTGGAGGTTCACATGAATACAAGTTATACTTCTATAAGGAATCTAGAAAATATTGTCCCAAATTACAAAATTTTGGAGAAATGTTTTTGCCTGAAGGCAAATCTTTCATGAAAATATATGGGAGACCTGGGAAGTAGGCAACTTGTTAAAATAGATTATGTCTGCAAGTGGGATTTGTATTTCTGGATCATGAGTTAAAGATATTGGAAAAACAAACTTCTGACCAGAGCCAGAATGCTCCTAACAAAGACTGGTAAGAGTGTATTTGCCAGCAGTCTTGAAAATATAATCAAAAGGGCTTTAAATTGAGAAAGAAAAGTGAAGAATCAAGTTGCCTAAGATAATGGCCAAGTAGAGATCATAGAAAGTGGCTACACTGTGGAAGACTATTATCAAAGACATTGAAGAGGTCATAGGAGAAAACAAATCTAATAGAAGAGTCAGTAATATATATTTTTAAATGAACTTATATCTATATACATATAAAGGGCATCTCTAAGGCGCATATAGGTCATGTGAGAATAGGCTTCACAGCTCAGAAGTTTTAAAAGGAAGAGTAGTATATGATATAATGAAAATGAGACAAAAGAGAATCTTAAGGGACAAGGTGGATGAAAAGTAGAGGCGGTGACAAGAAATAGTGAAGAGACAAATGGAAATCTAAGAGAATCATCTGGACCTCTTGGTCTTGGAGAAGAAGTGCTCTCCAGAACTGGGATTTCTGATAAACAGAAACTGGTTGTTAATTATTTTGAGTGAGTGTTTGTCCTTCATTGCTAAAGCAGACCATGACATCAGAGAAATGATGACATGACTTGCACTTGACTTTGTTTTGAGTGAGGGAGGGCTGTGCAGGTCATCAGCCTCAGTTCTCCTCCACAGACATCTGAATTCAATGACCAGATATTCATCAGGATGACTGGAGATGACCCAGGATGAGGTAATTGGGGTCAAGCGACTTGCCCAAGGCTATACAGCTAGTGGGTGTCAAACGTCTGAGGTGTGATTTGAACTCAGGTCCTCCTCACTCCAGCATTGGTGCTCTATCCACTGCACCACCTAACTGCTCCTGTTAATTATTTTATTTCACCTGAGAAGGAGCTTTCAGGCCCTGTGTGGCTCTATGTGTGTGTGTATGTGTATGTGTCTATTTGGTTTAGTTTATTTAGTTCATTATGCTTTGTTTTATCAATGACTCAAATTAAAGTATTTAGGGAACATCAACCAAATTTCCCTCTGACATAAATTCATGTAAGCAAAACTTGAAAGACCAATACCCAATGTCATCAAAAAAAAATCTCGTTAAATTAAAGCATTGGAAAAAATATGAGATAGAATTTAATAGGATTAAGTGTGAAGTCTAATACTCATGCACAAAAAGCAAATCCCCAAGTACAAGATCGGGAAAATATTGTAACACAGTAGGTTGTTTTCTTAAAAAAAATAAACCAGAAAATCCCCCACAAAAACAAAACCAAAACAAAACTGTGGTTTTAGTGAGCTGACAGCTCAATATGAACCACCTATATAGTATGGAAGTCAAGAAAATTAAGATAATCATGGCCTGCTTTAAGAGAAGTTGATTCTTAGGTGGTGATCCTAGGTCCTGGGAGTTGATAACAATGTATTCTATCCTGGAGAAACCATGAGTACAGTTTTCAAGTTTCCACATTGTAAGAAACATATAAATAAACTAGAGAGCACTAAGAAGAGAGAAACAGGACGAAAGAGAGGAGCAGGATGATGAGGGGACCTTTGGTTTATTTCAAATGAAGGTAATTTTAGAACAACAGTAAAGTTTAATTTATGGGGGGGACTTTGAAAAGTAATGAGAGGTGGGGGTGATATCTCTTTTTGAAAGCTTCTCATGTGAGAAAGAGATTAGACTTATTCTGCTTGGCCCTGAAGGCAGAACTCGGTGCAATTTTTAAAAGCTATGAAGAGGTAAATCTAGGCTCAAAGCAAGAAAAGCTTCCTTATGATTAAAATTGTAAAATTAAACACACTTACTCAGAGAGGAGCTGGTGCCACCTTACTGAAGGTCATCAAGCAGAGAATTCTAGACCATTTCAGCAGTTTGGGAAACATAAGGAGATTTCTCAAAGAATCAAATAGTCCAATAATAGGTAAAATAATCAAGATTTAAATACATATGTAAGTTTGTATAAATAATATATACATATTCATATATGCATATATATACATAGAGAGTGAGGTATATTTATATATATATGAATTTGTGTGTATGTTTAGGTATATATCTATACACCTATTTGTATATGCATGCAGAGAAGTGTAACTTGGGATATTCAGGGGCAGGAGCTAGGTCAAGCGTAAGTAGGGACAAAGGAAAAGAGGCTCAGTGCAAGAGATACAAAGAAAGTTTTAGTCTCTCCAGAAAGTAAAGGATGCAATTAGTTCTCAGTTGCTGGATATACCTCATAATGATCTTCAGAGGAAGAGTATTTAAAGATGGTTCTTCAAATTATACTAAGTTAGTCTTCACTCTTCCTAGTTAATGGGTAGATCTTTTTGGGTCTTTGCCATTTCACAATCAGCACCATTAATTTTTCCATTGCAGTCACAGATTTTCACAGAAATGCAGAATGTATGACATCACATTAAGAGGAACTATCCGAATAGTAATAAATTCCCAGGATCAATCTGTTACCGCCTAAGTGGAGAATCATCCCCTAAAGGTCAATATTAATACTTGATAGAGAGTACTCACAAAGATGAAGCCTACATAATGGTTTCATAGGTTATAGGTGATGGAAGTCATTAATAAATAGCATCAACTTGTAACTGGTAGATATACAACTTAGTCCAAGATGTTTGCACACACTATGCAAGAACAAAGGGATCAATGAAAGGAGGCATGGGTCAACCTCAACATCAGACTGCCTACCAGATGCTACTTGATAAAGAGCTACTTAACAGAGTAGATAAGCGCTTTCCATGTACATCATAGGGAGTCTTTTTGTTCAGGTTGGACTAGGTGACCTCTCAGGTTCCTT
>JAQQSK010011689.1:0-12173 GCA_028658325.1 Potorous gilbertii
TTATATCATTCTTGACATATATTGTGTGCTAGGGTGTCAGTGAAAATGTGAAAATACCATTCATCATTTTGTTAAACATGCTTTGAAATCAGATAAATTGGTACAACATTTTTTCTGGGCAACCAAAGTTTTATAACAGAGAAATCTTTACTTTTGAATTCATGCACTCTAAGTATTATTATGTGTCTTCTGTATCCTCTATAAGTTCTCTAATATCCTTGATTTTTGAAGTTTCATTCTGTGATTATGTTTTAAGTTGTTAAAAGTCATTAAATGCCGTAAGCCATGTGCAAGAAGTCAAAATCAACCAAGTTGGGAAATAAACTGGGAGAATAAAGGAATGGTTTTCATAGTTTTCAGGAGCAGAGCCTTGAAGGGACTTAGCAGTTCAAGGAGTCAAAAGTGAGGAAGAAGGGCAGGTTAGGCAAAGGGGACAAGCTGTATAAAACAGAGGTGAGAAAGAGAGAGTCTTATAAGGGGGTCAGCAAGTAGACCACTTTGTCTGGGACACAGAGCATTTAAGGGAGAGTACTGTTAGATATCTATACTATTCTCATATATACCTAATATACATAACACAATTTTAATTGATTTTGATTCTTCCCACAAAGATTTTACTGTTGCATGTCACGTACTTTTGAAATGGGCTATATTTATAGAGAGATGTAGAATAAGTCAGAACATTTCAGATATTATAAAATGTTAGCTCTAGAAGGAATTTTAGAGATTCTCTAGTTAAATAGACTCATTTTACAGATATATGCCTATATGATAGGCAGGCATTTTTATTGCTATGTATTGATTACTTACTCTATGTGGGGTATATAGAATGATATGGATGAGTATCTCATGTGATGAGAAGATGTGACAGGCTTTTGATTAACCATCATGGGGAAGAAGGGTGTATGCCTTTTTGATAGAAAAAAATAAAGGAACTGATTCATGAAATATGTTTAGAAGATCAGTCAAGGGCATGCTGTATTAACAATGACTACAGACTCTCCATACCAGTAGAGAGATCTCCTATCCATTTTTATCTTGTGATTAAAAGCATAGAACTCTAGAGCTGAAGGGGACCTTAATGTCAGGCATTTAATCTAAGGTGTTACCTTTTCCTTAAGCGGTATGATTTTCCAGTATTGGTTCTGTATAAGAATGGGTAAAGTAAAATAAACAGGGTTATGATGATGCTTCTGGTACAAAGCTTATTTTTTGGGCTATATGGGAAAAGATTTTTGTTTTTAGATTTCTTTTCTTTTAAATCATACATATTATTATTGAAAAAGGGAACTCTAGGTAATGAATCTCCTACCAATTCTGATTTGAATTTGAGCTGCAGTGTATTGTCTTAATGATTTGTGTGTAACATCAAAAAATTTAGTGAATGGACAGTAAGTCATCAGGGTTTGGACTTGAACCCAAATCATCGTAACTCTAAGGCCAAAGCTCTAGCCACTATGCCATAGATGTCACTAAGCTCAAAATGGTGGACTGATATTAGCTTTCTCTGAACAGAATAATGGTAACAATATTTTCATAATTATAGCTTCACTGCGATTTTAAACTAGTGTTCATAAGCTTTGGCTCAGAATGTAGAAAATGTTCATGGATAGAATGACAATAGAACACTGGACTTAGAGCCAAAAGACTTGAATTTGAATTCCACTTCAAGAAGTTAACTGCTGTGTGACTCTGGATAAGTCAATTAACCTCTCACTGTCTCAGTTTCCTCATCTGTCAAGTGGGGATAAAAATATTTGTACTATTTACCTGACAGAGTTATAAATAGAAAGTGTGAATTATTTTTGTTGTTAAGCAATACTATCAAACTATTGTTGTTATCTAAACAAAGTGATTAAATAAAGAATTCTGCTTCGATACATACTAAAACAAGGTTGGGAAAAGTCAGATAAAGAAATGATAGCTTCTCTGAAATTCTCCCTTTATACTTAACAGTAGCTTGGAGACAACCTGGTGTCTCAAAAACCACGTGTCCCAAAAGGTCACAATCTCTGCCAAGTCCTACTAAGCTGGAAAAGTTTCAAGCAAGACCTGGTGACAGATTGTGTGTCTGTCGGCTGAGAGTAAGCCCAGCTAAATTCAGAGAGGGCTCTCATCAGCAGAAGGTTGGCCACTAGGAAATTATATTTTTTTGGCTAGAGTATGCATGAAGACCATTTACTCAGGTGAAATCATTGCAATCTGCATTAGTTGTAGGAATACTCATCCTTGCTTTCGAAGCAGAAAATTATTTGTTATCCTTAAAATCCACCTTAATGTGTTAAAATTGTATTCAAATAAAACCCTATTTTGTTAAGGATTAACTTTGTGACAAATAATAAGAATCAGAAAAATGTCTTACATTTATATCTCATTTTTTCAGGTTACAAAGTACTTTCCTGCCACCAATTCTGTGACATGGATAGAATGAATTCTATCAGGCATAGGAATTGGAGGTGAGGGAACTAGTGATTTCCTTGGCATATGGAGCTCCTGGCATGGTACTTTCTCTACCAGTGCAAGTTGACAGCTTCCCTTCAATTTATAGTCTTGGAGATCTAGGTGACTAGAGCCCCAAGAGGTTACATGTTTTGCCCTGCGTCACACAGTCAGTATGTGTCAGGAAGGACTTGAGTCCAGGTTATCTTGGCTCAGAAGCTAGCACTCTACTTCCATTTATAGAGAAAGAAATTCAGAAAATTTAAGATAAGAAAAACTTAAAGTGACTTACTGAAGATCACAATGTAAATAAATACTGGAGCCAGATTTAGAATCTAAGTCTTCTGATTTCAAGGCAAATCAGTGTTGCTTGATTTTAAAATACCTTATATTGCCTCATCAACTTAGATGTTACAAGGCTACTCTATTTTCCCTAGGAGTTTTTTCTACACTGACTACACAGATTTATCTGAGGATAGATCATAATAGGGCAACTTCCCCCAAACCCCTCTTAATTGAACATGTGCAGTCTGCCACAGTCTCTCTAGTAATAGATCTAAGATCACTTTGGAAGACAAAGGATAGCATACTTTTGACCACTAACCAGTACTCAGAGGACTCATCAAAAGGGAAATGTGTATATTTGCAATGTATTTATCCTAACTTTCCAATTTTTGTGAAGGATAACACTAATTTTCTAGTCATCCAGGTTCATTTCCTCCCATTCCCTCACATATTCAATCATTTTCCAGCGCTGCTACACTTACACTTATTCTTCATATTCATACCCTTCTTACATAACCACCACTCTTGTTAAGGCTGTAATTGCATATCACCTCGACTGTAGAAATAACCTCCCTACTTCTCCTCCCCCTCTTAAATCCATTCTTCACACAGCTACCAATCAGATATTCATAAAGCAAAAGTTTTGCCTTGTAACCCATGTGCTCAGTAAGTTCCCAGTGGCCACCTATTGTATCTGGGATCATATAAAAAGGCATTGATTGGTCCTATCCCACCTTTCAAAGATTGTTACACATTATTCCTCCTCCTACACTTTACAATACAAACAAACTGACATTCATATTGTTTCTCACAATGTTCTATTTCTAGCATCCATGCTTTTACAAAAACTTTCCCTCTGTGCCTGGATTATATTCCCTCTTCATCTCTACCTTTTACATTACATAACTTCCTCAAAATTTAGAGCTCAATTTAAATGCCACCTCTTTATATGAAGCTTTTTCCTAAACCTTTCAGGAGGTAACATCTTTAAAAAAATTCACATAGTATTTACTTTTCATATGTATCTATAGAATATCTACTAATATGTGTACAAATGGTGTATATATATATATATATATATGTATCTACTATTATGAGTATATATTTGTGTGCCACCCATCCCAATACAAAAACTAAAATAAACGGTAATCTCTTTAAGGAACTATTTTTGCCTTGTATTTCCAGTCTTCAGCACAGTTTCTGGCACATAATAAATTGTTTATTGGTTGATCAGTTGAGGATAAGAAAAAGACAGGTCTAGCCAGTTTATATTTCATGGATAGAAATCCACACCTAAAAGATGCCAGCACAAGCTTTCCAGTGTTCTCCTTGGAATACACCATTATGTAAATGATTCTCATCTTCTCACTGAAGATGGAAAGTAGCCAGGTCAAAAATGATCTGTGTCAACAGGGCAGTACTCTCTTGTGTGAGGGGCAGGTCCCACACGAGTAGCTGGTGCTTTAATAGGGTAGAGAGTTCACAAATACATTATGATCTAGCACAAGGGAATATTTCTGTCATTGTGGGGCCAGGCTGTTAGTGTTCCAGATCATCTTTGCATAGAATCCCAAAGTCTTAGCCTTGGAAAGAACTTGAGATGCTGAGTCCAACACATATTTAAATTGGAACCATCTTTCATAAAATCTCAGAATTGGAAGGTACTATACAGAGTTCATCTGGTCCATGTTGTGTCAGATTGAGAATCCCCTCCACATAACACATAATGAGTGGTTATTGGAACTTTTGCTGGAAAACTTAGGACAAAGTCATTCTTAAGGTATTAGAGTTCACATTTATTTTGTTTCATTTCATCTTATTTTTTTCTGGTGAAAGATGTTGGTAGTGATGGTGGTGATGTTTTTGACCTCCATGTGAGAGAGGTTGTCCTTTTGTATAGTTCTAATTTTTAGGACGTTTTTCTTTACATGAAGACCAATTTTTTGTTTCTGCAAATTCTAGTCATTGTTCC
This sequence comes from Potorous gilbertii, assembly GCA_028658325.1. Taxonomy (NCBI): domain Eukaryota; kingdom Metazoa; phylum Chordata; class Mammalia; order Diprotodontia; family Potoroidae; genus Potorous; species Potorous gilbertii. The sequence goes on from JAQQSK010011689.1 coordinate 4,697, forward strand.
TAGTTATGCTCTCTAGAGCTAAGAATGAATTCAAAGACTCATACTTACCGGTGGGAGACATCAGAAAGATCATCTCACTCAGCCCCCTCATATTATAGAAGGTGAAAGTAAGCTTCAGGTCAACTAATTTGTAATAATAATAGCAGCAATTATGTTGCACTCTAACAATATCAATGGAAAATAAAAACTACAAAGAAATCAAACCTGCATGTTGTGGAACATTTACCAATATATTATAAAGAACAAGCTTGGCTTCAAAGAACAAAGAACAAAGATAAGACACTTCCCCATATTCCTTTGTAGAAGTGGGGGTTCATGAGTGTGAAACATTGTATATAATGTGAGATTTTTTTCACTTCATTGGCTTTGCAGAATTCTGCCCCCCAAACCCCCCCCAAAATCATGCCATTTTTTAAGTTTTGTAAAGTACTTTATAAATGTTATTTCATGTGCTCCCTACCGACTTGCATCATCCTATCTCATTTGACCTCACTGGATAATCTCTTCCCTGATAGCTACATTTACACAATTATTCAAGACAGAACAAACAGCCAGTTTCTTCCTCTTCAGAATATATGGGGGTTGATTTTTGGTTTTGGGACAGGGAGAACTTTTTGTTGTTTTTGTATCTGTTTGCTCTAGGTTTCTATGTATTGTTTTTCTGTATCACATTCTCCTAACTTCCAACCTCCTGTTATATGGCAGGGTTTTCCTCTACTATGTCATCATCATTTTATGGTTTTTTTTTTAATTGAAGTCCTTCTTGCTTTATTTTTAAAGCCTCAACTGCCCCCGATAAGTAGAAGAATGAAGGTAAAATCTTCAGGCTTCTTTATCTTCTCCTCTTGGAAAGAGACCAGCCTGTACTTTTAGCATAAATAACAAATATACAAACATTACTCACTCTGCAGGGGTGACTGGGAAATTCTATTTTCCAAATTGGGTGGAAATAAGATTCTCAGTCCTTAACTATTCTTGTTAATTGCTCCCCTGCTGTGGCAAACAGTAGGGATGTTCAACTATGGAGTTGTCACTTTCTCATTTTCTTAGAAATTTGTATTATATATTCCTTTTTTTTCTCTAGTAATCTCTTTCTGCTCCTCCTCCTTTGTGTAAACCTAAGGGAAGGCTAATGTCTGCGTGATTCTCTCTTTTTTTTTTTTTAGGCAAAATGTTATGTGACCATTCAAACACTCTACATACTCTTTTTGGAAAAATATCTAAATATAGGCAAAAGCTGGGGCTCTCTGCCTTATGTTACCTTCATATACATTTTCATTTCAAATAAAGATCTTCCTTCCCTAACAACTCCTCCCACCCCATAAGAAAGCAAAGAAAACAAAACCTATGTTATAAACATGTACAGTCAAGCAAAACAAAGTCTGACATTGTCCATCTTGGACAGGTCTAATTAATAGGAAGCCTTTGATAGCATCTAGGTAAAGTCTACCACTCTTCAACATCTATCTATTGCTTTTGTTCTGTCTTCTGGAACTAAGGAGAAAAAACACCTTTAGAGAAGGAAAGCTGTTCTGTGTTCTCTCATCAAGTATTGAAGGGCTGTCATATGGAAGAGGTATGATTTAGTAGTCTTATTTTTAAATATAGAGATTTCTACTTCCTTTAAGTGACCATTGTATGTCATGGTTTCCTGTCCCCTGGTGCTTATAGTTGTATCACTCTGGGTATAAAGCAATATGTCAGTCTACTCCCTAATATATGGCACCCAGATCTTTAAAAAAATATGTATTCCGAATGTGTGCTAACCATGTGGCATACATTGATAAGATCTCTTTTTAGCTGCTAAGTGATACGGTGGATAGAGTGCTGTAACTGGAATCAGGATGACCTGAGTTAAAATGAAACTCAGACAATTACTGTGTGACCCTGGGCAAGTCACTTGATTTCTGTTTCAGTTTCCTCCTCTGTAAAATGAGGATACTCATAGCAGCTACCTATCAGAGTTCTTATGAGGTTAAAACAAATTATTCAAAGAGTATTTTGCAAACCTTAAAGATACATACGTATATATATAATTGTTATTATGAAGCTAAACTTAACTTACTATATTAAAATTTGGGTATGTTTTTAATCATTACCAAAAATTATCAAATTATTTCCATAAATCCCACTGAAACTTCCATATTATTTCATACGAACTTTTGTTAAAACTGCCTCTCAGCCTTTATTTATGAAGCTAATTTTAATCTAAATATATTTATCTCATTGTTTCATTTTATAGATTTTTGTCTCATAGTTTTACTCTAATAAAATCTTTCGCATTTTGACTGTTTCATCCAAACTGTAAGTTTTCCTTCTCACTTTGTGTTGTCTTCAAATCTATCATGCCACTTGTTACTTATTTCCAGTAAATAATAAAAATATGGACCAGCCCAGGGTCAAGCAGATTTCTTCAAGACAATCCACTAGAGTTCTCTGTCCAAGATAATATCATTTCATTAATTAATTCTCCATAAACCCATTCCTAAAAATGGTTCTAAGTGCAACTCATTGTGCTATTGTGTAGTTCATGTCTTTCTCCAAATATAATCTTCAAAGAGGCTATGAGAAACTTTGTCAAGTGCTTAATGGAAATACAGGAATGTGTGATGTCTGTGGCATTTCTTGTTGTATGAATCAAGTGACCGGTTTTTTAAAAAAAAAGTGGGATGAGTTTAGGTTGGTTGTAATCATAATTAAAAGGCATATAATCTATATATCTCCACTTCTATAGAACCTGTGCTGTTCTAAATGATTGTGCTGCCTTCTTTCATCTTTCTCTTGCTTGCTCTTTCCAATAGTATCCATTACCAGTCTTGGATCATTTTAAGCTATTCTGCTCCTAATATTTAGGATACAGGGCTTAGTATCTCTCTCTTTTTCTCATCCTTCAGTTTCTGCTTACAACCTCTATAGATGTCTTGCATAAGAGATGTCATTAATTTTCCTGGATGTCCACAGTAGTTTCTTTTTCTTCCTTATGAGAATATATTCATGTATTCAAAATTTTAGTCTTGAGAATTCCCTTTCCCTCTTGGACTGACTTTCTGTATAAAAGTTTAGGTATTGGAATCCTACCTATGCATTTTCTGAACTTCTGAATTAAGGATACTCAGAATACACCAGCATACAGGGATAGCTAGGTGGCACAATAGAGTGCTGGACCTGGAGTCAAGAACGTTCATCTTTCTGAGTTCAAATCAGGTCTCAGACACGTACTCACTGTTTGATTCTGGGCAAGTCACTTAACCTTGTTTGCCTCCGTTACTCATTTGTAAAATCATCTGGAGAAGGAAAAGGTAAACCACTCTAGTGTCTTTGCCAAGAAAACACCAGATAGGGTCAGAAAAAATCAGATGTGACTAAAATGATTCAACAAGAATTGCAGTGTCCATATAAGGGTCCAACAAGAATTGGATCCCTTTCATATAAGGAAACTTCCTTCCCTGGTTCCTCCTTAAGCAACTAGTGGTCAGTTCCAAAATAGCAATTCCCTTCTTTACTTTCTCCATGAAATTGTCATTGAAGAAAATAAAACAACAGCAGTAGCAACAATATAAAAAATGATGTCCAGAATACAGACTATGACATCATTACACATTATTTTGACTAATAAGTGTTCTCCCATTTAAACAAAGCAATTAGCCATTTATTCCTCCAACTTTAAAAAGTGATATATGGTACAACAGAAAGAGCATTACTTTTCATGTAAGAGTTTCTGAACTTCTCAGTTTCAGTTTTCTAATTCAGAAGATGGTGGTTTGACTAGCAGATCACTAAGACCTGGTTTCTGTTAAAAAATTGTGATCCCAATACTTTTCAAGATTTAAAATTCACTGCCGGTTATATTCTGAGAATAACGTTGAAAAGCTCCATCATAGGTAGCATGATGTAGAGAACCTCAGAATTGGAGTAAAAAAAGATCTGAGTTCAAATGTAGCCTTAGATATTTACTAGCTGTGACAACCAAGGCATGTTACTTATCCTTGTCCAGTCTCAGTTTCTTCACCTGCAAAAAGCAAAAAAAAATTACCTGCCACCAAAGGTGGTTGTGAGGATCAAATAATAATTTATGTTAAGTGCTTTACAAGCTATAAAGCTGGTACTGAGCCTTATTATTGCATTTCCTCACTAACTAAACTCCTTAATTTCAAAATTTTCACCAGTCTTCCTTTAAAGAAAAGAATCAGAATCACATTAGCTAAATCACTTTTATTTAAATGTGTTGTCATACTTCTGGGGTAAAAATCATTTGCAAAATATTCATCATTGGAGCAACATGATATCATAGGAGCAATGGATTTGGAGTTGGAGTAACGGAGTTTAATTCCTACCTCTGAAGTTTGTTACCTGTGTCACCTTGGGTAAGTCACTTAATATCCCTGAACTTCGGTTTCCTCATTGGTACAATGAGGAACTTGGAGGTCCTTCAAGGTCACTTACACTTTATGTATCTATGAACTTTATTTTCTCTTTCATCCATTATATTTTAATTACATTGGCTTGTTCTTTCCATATAGTGCACAATGATTTTTCATGAATTTAAGTAGAAGTTTTACACTTGTGGGAAGGACGGTCCTAGGGTATTTGTGACTTTGCATTTATTCAAGTAACATTTTTAAAAATAGAACGGTTGTCCAAGTTGAAAGAAAAAAAAATGCTGTAGCTGGAATATCATGCTAAAAAGAAAGGAGACAACAAAAGAAAGCTAAAAGAGGGAATAAATAACTGAACCAAATGCTTTTCTAATAGATAAACTAGGTCAGCAATGCAACGAGACAAAACCCTGCAAAATACAGAAAAAAGCAATGAATTAAAATTTGGAGGATAAACTCTAGCTACCTGTTTTTTTAAAGAGAAAAACATAGTTCTCAACGTCACAAGTTATTTTGAGAGAGAAAAACTGCATGATTTTGAAAGAGAAATTCTCTAGAGTGTGAAAACTTGATAAGAAAATCTGTCCGCAGGCTCAATTCACTACATAATTATCTATGTAAAGCCATTTTGTGGAAGTGATGAGGAAAGTAAACTTGGGTTTTGATTGTTTGACCACTTGGTGGAAGATTTACTGGAAGTGGGAGAGATTTGAGGAAGAACTTGAAGTCAGTCATATCCGAGTTCAAATACTGCCTGATACATTTCCCAGCTGTGTGACCTAAGAAAAATCTCTTAACTCTTCCAGACTCTTCCTTTCTTTGTCTTGGAGCAATCAGGGTTAGGTGAGTTACCCAGGATCATAGAGCTAGCAGGTGTCTGAGCCAGATTTGAATTCGGATTCTTCTAATTCCAGGACTGGTGCTCTATCTACTGCTTCACCTACCTGCCCCTCTTTAACCCCTTTCAAACTGTTTGTTATTCTGCAAAATGGACGTAATAAGAGCACCTATCTAAGAGACTGTTGTGAAGATAAATGAGATAACAGAAGAGCTTTACAAACCTTAATTTTTATAGTATTAATAATAGTAGTAAAAATAATTAACATTTATTGTAGCATTTACCGTGTTTCAGGCATTATGCTAAACACTACACACGTACAGGTATGTATGTATGTGTGTATATACATATATATGTATATGTACATATATATGTATATACACGCACATCTGTGTCTATGTATAACCTCATTTGATGAAAACAAAAACCCTGGGAGATAGGTATTGTTATCTGCCTTTTACATTTGAGGAAAGTTAGGCACACAGGGGTAAGTGACTTGCCCAGGATCACACAGCTAGTAGATGTCTAAGGTTGAATTTGAACTCACATTTTCCTAACTCCAGGTCCACTGTTCAGTCTGCTGCTCCACCTTGCTGCCAATTTTCTGAAAGGTCTAAAATGATTTTAAACTTCTCTTCCAGCTCTGAAAAGGTGATCAGTAGGGAGTCATTGATCCAGTCAACCCCCATTAATAAAATAATCTCTCAGTAATATTTCTTTACCAGCTCTAAATATGTTTCCTCATTCCCTCCTGGTGTTATGTTGACTTTTAAAATGTTGATGTTATACAGTAGTACGTCAGTGTTTTATATTTACTTCATGGCCTATGATGTGATGACTCCTGAATTTTTTTTCTATCTTGCGTACACAGTGTCTACTCTAACATGTGTTTATATTATTTTTAATTTACACTTGTTTCCATTGACTTTGTTCCTTTTTTAATAGACTCTTTGTTCAATTTAAGCAGAGATTATATTTTTGCTATTCTAAAAGCAGGCTGATTCTTATGCTCAAACACCCATGAAAGGACTAAACAGTTTGTAGGCATCTATGGGAAATTCCAATCCATTTTGGACATTCTTAGAATATTTAGCATCTCTCACCACTTGGCAAAATCTTCCCTGCACTAGTCTTCCTTCGCTCTGCTAGTAACTTTTTAAAAAAACCAGCAATGTCAATATAGTAAGAATAGGAATGTGAAAGAGAAGATAAAATCAAAATGCAACTCTAAAAACTACAGTGAAAATGTAGAAGAAATCATTGAGAAATTATTTTCCCTTCACTGCAAGAGATTTCTGAGACAGAATTTAGAAAATTTCAAAAAATAGCTAGATATTAAGTAGATAAGTGTATTGTCTGTAGTTTCAGTAGTTGCTATAAAATTACATAGACAAGCCTTTCACATGTTTTATAGCCTACTTGTAGCAGGAGGAAAAAAAAGTCTTTTGCTAGGACAGTATTTCATAATTAAATACCTTAAAGACAGTGGTTTATGTGTCCCTCCAGAGCACATGCTATTTAATCAGAATTAGAAATAAGGATAACAAACTAGATAAAAAACAAGGATAAAAAACTGTTGTTTAGTGAAGAATAGTGTGGAGTAAGGCCAAGATTATTGTTTCCCAAATGTGTGTTTTCTACCAGAGATTCTCTCACTAAATGGACTTCCCATTCCACTACATCTCGGAATGTGGGCAACATCATGATTAAAATAAAAACCTCTGTTACATTGTAATTCATGAAACAGTTTTTTAAAACTTAAGATCCCCATGAAGGAAGGAAAAAAGCAAGCAAAGAATGAAGGAAAGGAGGAAGCAAGAAAGAGAGAATGAGGAAGGCAAGGAATAAAGGAAGGAAAGATAGAAAAAAGAAAAAGAAAGAGGATGAAGAAAATTAGAAAGAATAGATAGAGGAAGGGAGAGAAAGAAAGAAAAAAGGAAGTAAGGAAGGTAAGAAAGAAGAAAAGAAGGAAGGAAGGGAGAAAGAGAGAAAGGAATGGAGGAAGGGAGAAGGAAAGAGGAAGAGAGAAAGAATAGATTTCTTTTGTTAATATACCTATGGTGCTTTTTTTTTATGACTCATGCTCAAGGGGAATGTGTTTGCTTAAAGATTCTAATTGCAGAGAAACAAAGTACTATCTTTTTGTGTATAAGTGTGTCTCTGTATACAAACATACACATCAAACCTAGGGTTTCATTAATATAGAAAATTCCCAGTGTGGAGACTCATTCTGCCCTCTCCAGATTGGCAATGCAAATGTCAC
>JAQQSK010011690.1:0-12173 GCA_028658325.1 Potorous gilbertii
AGCGCTTCACAGTGTAAGTGCTCTGTGCAGGTCACCTCATTGGATCCTATTATTATCCCTGTTCCTTAGAGGAAGACCCTGAGAGCTGAAGAGGCCACTTAACTGTCCAGTGCCTTGATCTCAGGTCTTCCTGACTCAGGTCAACTGCTCTAACCACTATACCCACCAGCCATCCTAAGTACACCTGAGCGCACCACCCATATATCAAAGTTAAGTGCAGTGTTTTAGAAGGAGAGTCAGATCAACATCCATCCTCGAGTCATTAATAAGATGCTGACAGATGGGTGACATCACTGATGAGAACACTCCCTTCTTATTACAGCTTTCCTTTCTGTCTGGTACAATTCTTATCCAGAAATCTTCCACTGATGAGGAGAATATAAAAATGATTTCCCATAAATTGTTTTTCCTAAGTCTTCATTTTAATATAGTCTACTACAACAATAGGAGTGATGTTCCCAATAAACATGAGCAAGTCCTATAAAGCATCACTTCTGGAATATTGAGCTTGAAAGAGTCATATATGCAACAAATCAGCAGCTCAACTCTGAATCTCAAAACCGTCTTCATAAAATAAACTTGACTTTAAAAAAAACACAACAGCTTATTATCAGCTCTTAATATTCATTATTTCTAATGCATTGCTATGATAAAAATTTGCCTGTGATAAATTTATTATTTAGTTTGAAAGTAACACTAAAAACTAGCTGTACATTCCAGTCACCCTGAATTACTAATTTTTTTCAGTAGCTAAAATTAAGTTGAATTTTACAAAGAGAATTAAAGCTTTCAATTTATTCTGGAAATACAATTTTGATACTTCAAATGATCACATTTTCATCAGGTAATTGTCAGAAGCTTGCTAACTATGTGCCAAATAAGTCATGAAACAGAAAAAAAAATATCTTACTGGGAAAATCCTTGCCATCTGGATAGTAGTATTCTGTGAACTCTATATAAACAGCTGACATTTCTTGTGGAAGATAGAGGGATTTTTTATTGCAGGAAATCATAGATTTGGGGGAAGATCGATACTGGTCAGCTGTAGAGACCTGCAAGAGAATCCAGACTGCTTAAATGGTATCATTTTCTAAAATCAAGAATGAAACACTTTCCAAATGGAATCTGTAATCTCAAAGTACTTTAACAACAAAATGTTTGATTTAAAAAAAAACTCCAGGCAGCCAACTTTCAAAGATTTATTCATAATTTTAAAGAGAGATTTTATTTTTCTCAAAACCCAAGGGATAAGTGTCAAAAAGGAATCATGATTCAACTTTAAATTTAATCTTTTAGGAAAACACTTGAGATGATACTGAAATGACAAGATAACATCGACTGCTCATCCTATGATCTGACAAATGAAGATGAAATACAATAAATTCCAAGAGAATAATATGTAAAAACCAAAATCTAAGCAATAGGCATGTAAAAGAAAAAATCCACGTCTAACGTCTGCCATATAAGCTTTCCCCCATCTATTTTACCTAAAAAAGAGAAATTCAAAATGACTCCTAAACTTGTGAAGTCTCCCTTTCAGTTTCTGCAGTGACCACAGAGAACTGTAAGAAAAGAGGGGATGCAAATAATCACAAGTCATCTATAAAGTTTAATTTGGTCACTAATACTCCAAACAGTGTGATCCTTAATTAATAACAAACAAAAAGATATGCTACCAGACAAACAGAATTTATCAGTCTTGACCTTTTGGTAATAAACAAAACCAGAAGGAAGCTGCAGTTAAATAGCTCATAGTTTCTCCAGAGGAGGCAAACACAAGAAATAATAGAGTTGGTTTTACTGAGTACACAGAGGCAACAAGAAACTTCATTTCATGGTGCATTTGGTCACCCTATACAAACAACGAAAAGGAAAGGAACAGCCATTTCAAGGCAAATATGAAAACAAGTTGGAAGGGAAGGAGCCTAAAAGAAACAGACCTCAAGCTATAGAGAGCAACAAAAACCAAAATTTCTAAAATCAGTCAATGGAACAAATTAGGTGTATACCACATAGAGGCAATAGAACAAACTAAGAAAATGTTTGCTACATATGAAGACCTGAACAAGGAGGGTAAAACCTCATCATGCAACAAAAATCCACCAGAAAAACTGGAAAGCAGGCTGGCAGAGATAAGGTTTAGACCAACATCTTCCACCACATATGCTGAGATGTGCTCTAATGATACATAACCTAGCTATAAAAGAATCCATCATAAACAAACGAAAGGAGTAGGGAAGGAAGCCACTTCAGCAACTATGGACAGAAAAAGAATTCATTACTTAACAAGGAATAGAGATGATCATATTAGATAAAACAGAAAATTTTCATTGTAAAAAACAGAAAGGTTTTTACAGGAACAAAATCAATGCTGATAAAATTAGAGGAGAAAGACTCAAGGGGGGGGGGGCAATCTTTGCAGCAAACTTCTGCCACAAAATTATCCAAGATACAAAATGAACTAATTTAAATATATGAGGACAAAAGTCAAAGGATATCGAAAAGTAATTATCAAAGGAAGAAATCTAAGCTATCAGTAACCATATAAAGTGCTCCAAATCACTAGTAATTAGAGAAATAAAAATTAAAAGAATTCTGAGATTCTACTGCATACCTATCAGTGTGTCAAAAAAGTAATTTTAAAAATAAAAGGGAAGATGAGAGTTGCTGGAAAGGCCTGTGAAAAGACAGGTACACTAGCACACTCTTGGGAAAATAGTGAAGTGATCCAGTCATTCTGGAAAGCAACTGGGAACTATGCCCCCAAAATCACTAAATTACGTGTATCCACTGACCCAGTGTGATCATTACCAACCCTACATTCCAGACAGATCAAAGAGATGAAGGAAAAGAGCCACACGTGGAAAAGTACTCACAGCAGCCCTTTATCTTATAGCAAAAAAATGGAAACACAATAACTGATCTTCCATTAGGGAATGAATCACTGAATAAATTGTGTTACAAGGATGTAGTAAGAGATTATACTGTGAGAAAACCCCAGGACGTCTGCAGGAAGTGAAGAAAAATGAAGTGAAGCAGAAACCAGGGAACCCTTTATACAAGGACAAAATCATCAGGAAAAATAATTCTAAAAACCCAAGTACTCAATACAATGGTCAACCACAACCTCAGAGAGTTGTGATATATAAACGGCTTGGGGCAAAACGGATGGAGAGAATTATCCTAAGCCTAAATTAAAATCAGCCATGTCAGGCAGACCTAGTCACAACATTTCATTTTAAATAAAATGGTGGCTGGCATTGGTTTCCCAGAACTACTTGTAAGGACTACTAAAATTTCTCACAAGTGACACTGAAAGGACATGGAACTTACTTGGTATATATTGAAATCTGCAAGTCTAACCACCACAGAACTGGACATCAGTTTAGCTTTTGATTGTTCACATGATGTAGAAGGAGTTCTAGGAATCCCCTTCGACACTGATTCTTTCCCTGTAAGAAAGAAAAAAGTTTTTAATGTATTGCAAAAGCATTTTCCCAGTCAATAGCATGGTGCCTTATTAGTAATAGAACTATTAGAAGTCTGCAGTAGAAAGTATTTATTGTTTAAATGATCCCATATCTTTTAAACAAGAAGCCTGCACACAGAAAAGTGCCCAAGATAGATGTCTTCCAAGGACTTTGGCTATGACTACAACCTACTACCTCTCCTACTTCAAAAGACTTCACAAAACTGCAAAAGGTGTTGAAAAATCCTACTTGAGATTTTATACCCATTAAAGTTTAATTTTTTATGTGCCTTAGTCCCTAGCCTGAGATTTTTAGAGTACAGACCTTTAGAAATTAAACAGAGAGAACAGAGAAAAGGGCAATGTTACTATATATATGACAATGTAGTAATGAAACCCTATGACGCTGTTAGAGGAAACACACCTGTTTGGACATGCTGAGAGGGAGCATGTGTTGGGGATCTGGGAGGAGAATCGCCATGATGATCCTTCACAGCCTGTTTAAGCATCTCAACATTGGAGCTGAACTCATCCAACAACTCTTTGGTCCATCCATTTTTGGTCTTGGTGGCATCACTGTAATACATCCAGTGACTACAACTGTCTCCTGCAAATACCAAGAGACAAATTTAATTTCTCCTCCTTGGTTTAAGCTTTTAAATAAGCAAGATTTTACAAAAGATAGAGAGGCAACATGGTAGTGGATAGGAGGTGGTCTTGAAGTCTCCAAGACTTAACAGATGGTGGCTGGGTGGTTAACTTCAGCGCTCTGGGCAAATCTCCAAAGAAAGAGTACAGAAGTGGAAGAAGCTTCCTCATTTAAGAGATCCCTAGACCAGTGAGATCTCAGGTCCAGGTCCTATTCCTAAATAATCTACTACCTATTAACTGAAACAAAGTGAAGTAAGTAGAAACAGTATATACACAAACACAACCAAATGGAAAAGAATGTGAGGTTAATGGTGGGTGGGGGGAAGAGTTAAAGATCTTCCCCACCCATTAATAGGCCTCAGACACCCTCTGTTCATTTCTAATGAGGCAAAGGGTCTCCAGGGTAGTGCCCTCCAGCCCTGAAAACAGCAGAGATACTCGGAGGTGAGCTTTTGCTTGGGGGCTTACAAATGAGACTCTGGGCAGCTGTTTTAAGAAGCCCCTCCAGATTTAAGAATCCAGATGTTGGTGCGTCTGTTGTCTATGGTCAGACAGTCAGAAGCCCCGTCTGTTGGTCTTTCTGTTTGTATTTTCCCTGAAGTTCAGGGTGCTGACTTTTTTCCCCCGGAAATAAGTGAATGATATGTGTTTGATTAAAGTGATTGTTGACCCCTCCAAAGTTGCTTTCCTTTCAGAAAAGTAGACCTAAGCACCTGTACAGCAGCCCTCCTGTGCATGCCAGGGTCCTTGCTGACATAAACAGTAACAGCAGGTCTAACAGAAGCAGCTGCTGGGACAAAGCTGGGCTCCAAACCAGAATCAAAGAGGATGGAGCCCCCTCCATTCTTGGGAGGGTCGGAACAGCACGGACATGGGACAGGGTATATCATATCAGACTTGGTTTACCTGTTTCTTAGTTTTGCTGAACTCTCTCTTTCTGATTCTTGATCACAAGAGACAGGTCTTTGGGGCAAGACAGGGAACAGAGACATATTAAAGGCAGTGAGGTGACAGAGTGGATAGAGCACCAGGTCTAAAGTCAGGAAGATCTGGGTTCAAATCAAGCCTCAGACACTTATCTACTGTTTTATTTTGGGCAAATCAATTAACTATTATATACCTCCATTTCTTCATCTGTAAAACGGAAATAATTACAGCACCTTGCCTCCTACGGTTGTTGTGAGGTTCAAACGGGATAATATTTATAAAACACTTAGCACAGTGCCTGGCGCACAGTAAGCATGATATAAATGTTAGCTATTATTATTTTATTGGGAAATGTAGGTGATGTGAAAACAAAAGGTACTTTTTAAAAAAATCTACTCTCTTTCAAACTTACCTGTCACCTATTTTGGTTTCTTAGAGATCTGAAAATGAGCAAAATCTGATCCCATATATGCAGAACCAGCTTGAAACTAATTATCTGTCAGGGCTTTTGTCAAGCAACCACTCATGTGGGCTGTCAAATGACTCATCCTCAACTCCAAGATGAGCTGTTTGATGGTGTCAACCATGTTGGGTACCTTTCATTGGCCAGAATCTCAGTTCTATAACTAGGGAGAAAAGTCCTGACAATGAGGTAATCACCAACATGGGAGAAGCCTTTATTAAAGGGGATTTCAACTCAGGGGTCACTTGATCCTAATCCCCCATGGAAATATTAAAACAGTAAAATTCTGCTCAACACAAATGCACCAAGTAGATTCTACATCTGATAAGAAGAATACTCTGGAAATTCTTAAAATAAAAAGTTTTACTGCTTGGGGGCATATAAAAGTAAATCAATAACAATGACATATGTGGATATCAAAACTTTCTTGAGAAGCTTCAAAATCCGAATTCAGCTAGTAAAATGAGTGAAGCAAATGGGAACATGCTCTCTATCAGGAGTTTTACTTTGTTACACGATGAACAGTTTTCAAACAGCTTAAGAACTTGGAACATAAGGAAGGGGTATACTAACTCTTTAAGTTTCTAACATGACATCAAATATTCCAACAATATGTAAAAAAAAACTGGTTAAAACAAAATTTTATTTACAAAGCAGTCAGATTCTGGTCTAAGAATGAGAAGTCTAAATAATCTAGCTGTCAAGTACACCTCTTGTAAAGAAAAAGCATATATGCAGTTTTGAAAGATCTCCTACCAAAAGAGGTACATCTTCTTTTGTCATGTACATGTGGGGGGAAAATGCTCCCCTACAATGTAGAGAACAACAGATGTTCTGTAATGTTTCTAAAACCTCTTACCTGAGACCTGCTAATTCAATCTGATTTACTTTTAAATCAGCATTATCTAAGTTGAGTGGAAATTTTTAATTATAGAAGGCAAACTATTTCTAATTTGCATAGACTCCAGCTTCAATATTCCATAAGTATCTTCCACAAGTTATCAATTGTTTGGCTAGAAGTACTGATAAAAAAAAAAAAACAAGCACCATATAAAATAAGGCAGAAAAAAAGAACATCCTTTGAGAAAAAAATTCCAATGAGAATCACAGTGCAGGAGCTTTCTGAAAAATTAATACTTCAATGATCTATTCTCATCTCCAAAACATTTTTTACTAGATCTATAGGATCCGGGTTCCTTTCTAAGAGAAAATTTTGCATTATTGTAAGGAAAGAGAATTTCATAATATCTAAAGCATATAAGATATAATCTAATTTAGCAGCCTCTCCTCTGGGGTTTTTGTTTTACATACCTGCTTTGTGATAAGGGTAATAATCTACAGTTAGGTGACTAAAAGAGAGTTGCATGGCTCCTCCAGTGATACGTCTACTAGACTCTGCAAAAGAACAAACAATTAAGTGCAACACAGACTTAATTTGTCATTTAGAAAATAACACCTAAATACCTAGGCACTTAATAATCACTTGTTGTTATTCAATCTTTTTTAAGCCACATCCGATTCTTCATGATTCCTTTTGGGGTTTTCTTAGCAAAGAAATTTATCATTTCCTTCTCTAACACATTTTACAGGTGAGGAAACTGAGGCAAGCAAGGATAAGTGACTTACCCAGTATCACACAGGCAGTGTCTGAGGCTGGATTTGGACTCGGAAAGATGAGTCTTTCTGACTACGAGCCTGACACACTCTATGTGCTGTGAGACTTAGCTGCCCCAAATTATGACTAATAATTCTCATTTAAGTACATGACATGAAAGTATATATAAAAACAAAACAAGTTTCAGGCTAAAAATTCAAAAAATGCAAACAGGTCTATGTTAAAGAAGGTAACTCAAAAGACAAGAAGATTATGTGAACAACACTGACAAACCAAAAGAACCAGAGTTGAGAAAAGAATTAGCTAGAGTAAGGAAGGTCATACAGGCATTCAGAAAAGAAGCACTGTCATCTAATGCTAACTGGCCCAAGGGGGATCTCATAATCTTAAACACCACATTTTAACCAACTGGCTGGCTGGTCCAGACGGCCTATTTTGTGTAGATGGTGGCAGCGATAGGAATTCTTTTCTACAGCGGGTAGGCTGCTGGGACACACCATTAGTACTGGAGAAGTTTATTTTGGATCTCTGATTGACACAAGACTGACTGCTAAAGAGTTAGCCAGGATCTCTGAAGCTTACTGTAAATAAGGGAATAGTATTGGCTATTTAAGGAAGCTACCTGAAAAATACTGGGCTGTGTGGGTAAGATAAAGCAGAGGAAGCTTAGAACCCAAATGGGAGGTAGGAATTTGTTCATACATCTGTGAATAATCCATGTGGATATCAAAGACAAGCTCAAAGCAGCATAAAAGACAGATGGAGGAATTGGGCCTCACATAGCCTTAACCCTCCAGGTGTCAGTATCTCAAATCAGAAGTTCATTCACCAATCTTTTTACCTAATAGCTAAAGGTAAGTCTAGTAAACAAAACCATCTGCATTATCACTGTCACCATAGTTCTTATAAAGCAGAGTATAAAAGCTGATCTAGTTCTATGATCCATTAAAGAATCATCTCAAATAGACTCAAATGTGCCATCCTTATTACCTTTTTCTTTAGCGTGAATGTCATCACATATATGCAGATCTAGGTGAGAAATTACTAAGTGATGGGAGGTTTCTTTAACATCAAAATCACTGAAGAGTTTTGCAATGGTATCATTGAGGTCAGGTACAGCTGATGTTTGAGGTGTCTTCACCTGCTGAGAACTTGGAGCCGGAGTAGAGCTCTGAAAAGATTAGAACCCACCATCATGACTACCAATCCTCTACAATGGATTTGTGGGACCATGCAAACAAGGACTGCACAAGACGACAAAAGATGCAGTATTACTATCTTTACAGGTAAGGGAAAGCCCTCATTGATGAGATCATAGATCAACTGAAGTATCAGAGAACAGTTCTAAATTGGTATTTAAAACTTCATGTACCAGGAAACAAATATTTGCAGTAATCAAGTTACTGAAAATCAGGGTACATCTTAAAAAATAACCCCCCTGAAACCAATTAATTCAAACTGCTTAAAACTATTGTTCAAACATGGTCAGAGAGACTTTAAGCAGTGAATAAAGTCCTTGGGGCTATGAGCATGTTACAGAGCACAGTTAAGGCCTTTTCTCTTCCTATAAGGGAAGCTTTCTGTCATCTGCAGCATCTAGTTGGATTCCAGGAAAGGGCCTGTATCAAATGGAAGGGAGGATGAGAGAATATTTATAGGACTAAATGTACCTCCGTTGGCTTCAAAATATTCCTTTAAGTGGGTGACCAATGGTAGGAACTAAGTATGAATTACAGAACTGCATATTTTAATTCAATTCAAACATTATGCACTGAATATGTGCAAGCCAGCCAAAGTGCTAGGTGACAAGGATATGAAGACAGAAAAGGCTCTGCTCTCAAAGAGCTTAAATTCTACATCAATAATTACATAAGACAGAACCAAAATGGAGGCCAAATTTTCCCTCTCTCAAGTTGCTACAGACTGTTTTGGGAACCTGGGGCTCCCTATCAGCTTTTTCTCTCCCAGCCCCTATACCAATCTTCTTGGGCCATGTCTTCATTACATACTGCGGTCACAAAAATCCAATCACTTACGACTAAGCCTTTGACAATGGACCTTTCCTGATTTAGTTTGGGCCTATCCTAAGACAGCAATGTCTGGAGGTCTGTCCTGTCTAACTAAGAACAAAAGTAAACTCTGGAAGGCAACTAATGTGTCCTCCAATTGTTCCGTATTTCCTCCATTTGTGTCCATTATAAGACCTTGAATGAAATAATCAAAGAAAGGTATTGGGTTTTTTTTCTAAACTGACAGAAATTATGTTATTTCTTAACCATTTTACTCTTTTTTCTTCTAAAATATTCCCACAACTAAACTGTGAACTGAGCAGCATACCTGGGTAGGCTCCGAAGCCATGCTCTTCCTCTGTTCTGTCGATTTTTCTATAGCTTCACTAAGGGACTTGGCATACTGCACCATTGCCTTCAACTGGGAATCCGTTAAGACCCACAACAGGTCATCCAATATTAGCACCAATTTTGTTGCTATGACATTGCAGTCCTTTAACTGTTGAACAAAATCAATTTATGGAATCAAATCTTGATGTAAGCATTCTGAAATTTTTAATGGCATTCACTACAGATGTTTTCTCCACAAAAAACTATAACCCTGTTTCCTCTGAGACCTTAGATAGTTTAAAATAAAAACTGAAAAAAGAAGGAAAATGCCAACTTCTAATACAGTTCTCAGAAATGATTAGGTATCTTCCAAAGTAAAAGGTAGAGATGGCATTGAACAATTTAGCATTCAGACTGTATAAATGTTAGTGTGTTGTTTAGTCATTTCAGCTGTGTCCAACTCTTTGTAACCCCATTTGGGATTTTCTTGGCAAAGATGCTGAAGTGGTTTGCCATTTTCTTCTCCAGCTCATTTTACAGGTGAGGAAACTGAGGCAAGCAGGGTTAAGTGACTTGTCCAGGGTCACACAACTAGTGTCTGAGGCCAGATTTGAACTCAGGTCCTCCTGACTCCAGGCCAAGCACTATCCACTGAAGTTAGTGTACTATGAGCAATATGGTTATATTGTGATAGCATCTTATCTAGATATACTTGAATACATCAAGGATTCAAAATTTCTTTGTTTTCAGTACTTCCTCGAGCTACACAAAAGGCAAATGTGCTATGCCTCAGCAGAGAATTTTCATGAACTCCCATGCCTGAAAAAAAAAATAACACTGAAGTGGCTAACAATGAAGTAATAAGCCTCTCCAAAATTATCTTAGACTGGTCCTCAGACAACAAATAGGAAATCCATGACTGGACCCATACTCAAGGCACTGACAACATGATCAGAACAGTAGAATTTAAGAATCCACAGTCACTTCCACGCAATGATGAACCAGAACAGAAATCTACAGGAGGATTATTATGCTCTACTAATACGTTTCTATTGTTTCGTGCAATCCAAAAACCACTAGCAGAACTCAATCTGAAATTTGAGAGTGGAAAACTACATATAAAAACTACTGACAAAGATGGCAGCACTGCACAGGTAAAGAATAACACATTTTCAATTTTATCACTCAATTATGGATGATTCTCATTTAACCACACTAGCATATCTTCTTTAACAAATCAAATCCTAAATCATAATGGTATATATAAACTTGCCACATTCCCCAAGGCAGGGGCCTTGTCCACAAAATCAGCTACTTCTCCAATGTCCTCCAACTCTAGGCTCCTCTCTAACTACCCTTATGATGCCAAACTACTCGCGTAATGGACACACCACTTTTGTTTCATGAAATCTGGTAGAAATTTAAACCCTAGTGTAATGCTGAATAAATCCATTTCTCCACCAAACCAGTTTGTACTGTGTTTTTCCAGTGCTCCACCAGATCATGAGGGTCTCTTTCTTCCAGCTCTGGGCACTATAATTTACTTCTACAAACCAACATTCCACTCAGAAAGCTTATATTTAAACTTACTACTATTTTAGTAACTAACAATGAGGAAAGGAGTATAAAAATAAAACAGTTATAACCTTGCAGACTTACTCTTCTTTTAAGTGTGACTCTAATTTTTGATTGGTTAGTTATTAGTCGAACTGGAGCACTCATGATTTCAAGATGAGAACTTTGGATAGCATCTGCTTCTATTCGGATCATCTGCCAATTAATTTCTTTAAATGTCAAAATCTAAAAAAACACATACATAGTCTTTAAATGTTTGTAGAAATGGAATTCAGAACACATTATTAAAGGTGGAGAAAAGAAATTAATATACAATAACATACAGAAAAATTTTAATTCCTACTTGCTTGTACAATAAAAGCATCTCATTTTTACATGCACTTTTTTGATATATTAATTTTCCATTCTACCAACTGGAAGAATTATTTTTCTTAAAAATTCAGTAAGATTCCCTCATCTCATATAATTCAGATAGCAGTTTAAATTTTAAGTAAACTAATTCTCTTGTGGAAAGTAGGTCAATCAGTCATAATGACCAATATAAATTTAGCCAACATATTCAGTTTCTTAATTTTTTTATATTAAAGAGAAGAGAAAAAGAGGTTCACTAATTCATTAGTCTTTAACATTAAAAGAACAATTACTATGAAAGCATTTAATGCACAGTTACCATTAAGTAACTGCATATGTGATGGAAACAGAGGCAACCTAAAAGAAAACTCATCAAAGGAATGGCATGTGAGTGTGTCACAAGTGCTAGGTCCAGGAGAAGAGCTTACTCTAAATTTTCCCTGCTACTCACTTGTGGCCAAAAAGCTCCATTTAAAGAAAATCATTGGCCTTACCTCTCCACGTTGCAGGTCCTGAATACGAGTGCACCGTAAGTCTCCATGTTGCCAATTTGTATTTACACTATAGATTCTTAGCTGGGAAAGTTCAAATGAAGCATTGAATGCTTTTGCACCAATTCGGATGATAATGGAATTTACAGAAACGGTAATCCCCTCCACTACTTTTTCAGCAAAACCATATTCACTGGAAAAACAAAACAAAATATAATCTCTTAATGCTAAAGAATGGATTTGTTAAAAGGAAACAAGTCACCTGGAGTAAGTACATAAATAAAAATGATCT
>JAQQSK010011691.1:0-12173 GCA_028658325.1 Potorous gilbertii
TCTGCCCCAAGACTGCCAGAAGCATACCTTATCATTTCTGGCACATCTGACAACATTTTAGTTAGCATTTAATGATTTTTCATGTCATATCCCCCTCCCTTATCTGAAGCCCTGGAATTCACATCTATACCTTCTATATTATTTCTCCCTTGGATTATGAAGTTTCTGCAAAGTATGTCATGGGAAGGCACCCTCTTCATTATGTAATGTTTGAAGATTCCTTTCTCAGAAGGAAAAGGATGATTAAATAATTTTAAATAACTGGCTCTAATACTAAGACCCAAGTCTATTCAAAGGGAACAAAGAGACTTCAGTGTGCTAGTGTGCTAACCATCAACCAGAACTATCTGACTTAGGGCAAACATGTACAAACAACTTGAATTCGGTCAATTAGAAAAATCTCTTAAAATATAACTAGGAAAATGCCTGGACTTTTCTGGGGCTGAGTTTCTGGTTACACATTTACAACATTTAGTTTTTTCCTCCTCTTATAATAAGATTGCTGTCTTCTTTCAAATCTCTGTTTTATATAATTTTTAGTATAATTTAGAGGGAAAAATTTAAAGTGCTGCATTAGTTAGTACTTATTGTCTGAAATATCCTCCTTGTTTAGCGGGATATTGCTTTCATGAGACCTTCCCTGATCACAGAGATTCAGCATTCAAATGGATCTGGGGAGCCATTCACCCAAAACTGAACTTGAATTCTCTCAAGAGTATACTCCATATCCAGTCATTTGTTCTTTATGTGAAGACGTCCAGTGGGAGGTAGGGTACAAAGAGAAATTCAGAGCTCCCAAGGCAGCACATTCATATTTGTTAGTGTGGTTTAAAAAAGTTTGAGAAACATAAAGTCTCACTAATTTGATCATTTTATTAATAAGGTCAGCAGGTTATTAATAAAAGGATGGTCTCTCTTAAACCAAAGACAATCATGGTGGTAGACTCACAGTTTGTATACCTTTGGAAGCAATGAGGGGCTGCTAGTGACATTAGGGCAACCTTGGACAGAGAAATTATCTGTACTCAGACCACCACAGCCTTGGGTAATCTAGACAAAAGAATCTGTCTCCACCAAAATTTGAATGAAACACAGTGGACTTCCCCACACTAGATTAAATTCCTTGTGAGGTTAGGTGAGATCTGACCAAACTTGAGGAGAGTCAGTGCAATCTCATCAGGAATGTCCTTCAGAAAACTGAACTTTTTAAAATGAGGAATTTAGAAAAAGGAGAGACCTCTGAATCTCCCCCGAGAAATTGTTTATTCACAATTATTTCTTTCATTAGAAAGATGTTACTTATGTTGACCCAAAATGTGCATCTTTGCAGTACAATACATGCCATTGCTCTGCCCTGACAGTGGTGAATAATTCTTTACCCCTAGACTCAAAGGTATTGATGACTTATGGAGAAGTATTGGTAAAATCATTCACACATTTCCAGATGCGTGATGGGGCAGAAGAAGGATGAAACCTTTGTGCTAGTGTACAGGTCTGTTCAAAATGTGGGATGAATTGATGATTTCCACTGGAGTGAGATTTGAAAATTACCATGGGAATGTCTACAAGTGAACGACAACTACTTTTACAATGGAATTAGAGTCTTCTAGTATATAATCTGGAATAGTCCAGTGGCTATTACTGGGCTGCTAGTGAGAGAATCTATTGGTCAATGACTGGGCCTGTCCTGAAATTAGAAACTCTTGAGAATCCTATTGGTGGTTGGGCAAGATGGGGACTGTTTTCTTTCCCCAATCTTCCCCTAATTTCTCCTAATATAATCTGTTATATGGAGCTCAGATTCCAGACATGTGCATGCTTTTCCCTATTTCCTTTTCATGATCAATAAATGAAGATAGTTTCAGAATTTTCCTCTCTCTTTTCCTCCCTCTACTAAAGAAATAGGAAAGTAAGTTGAAGGAGGTTTTGGGGAGATGGCCCCACATAGGAACACAATGTTATTCCTTATATTTTTACTACGCTCAATAAATTGTGTAGATGTGATATGTTGAATATCTGACTCTTATAAATATGGGGGTGGTGATCATTGAGAGAAGAATCCAGATCTGAAGCCCACAAGAACTATGGATGGCATGTATGTTTTTTAAGATTTTGAACAAAATTCAATATCATTCCTTTGCTAACTTCAGAATTCAATTAAAGTGAGTTTGAACTGTTTAATGGTGTCATTAGAAGGCTCATCTCTTGACAGAGGGGGTGTAGTTTAAGCATTTGTAGACAAACACCTGGAATTACTGGGAGATTATCCCAACTACTGGCCAAAGATGAACTGGGGTAGCCAATGGGTTCAAGAAGAATGCTAACTGGTGATATATTGTACTCCCTACATGGTGTCGTTGATAGAATACTGGACCTGAGTCAGGAAAACTCATCCTCCTATGTTCAAATCCTTTCTGTGTAACCCTGGGCAAGTCATTTAATCCAATTTACCTCAGTTTCCTCATTTGTCAAATGAGATGGAGAAAGAAATGGCAAACCACTCCAGTATCTTTGTCAAGAAAACCCCAAATGGGTCATAAAGAGTCAGACATGACTGAAATAACTGAGAAAAGGCAAGAATAAATGTGCCAGACCCTGTGCTAATCACTAGAGGTACAAATATGGAAAAGAAAGACAGTCCTTGTCCTCAAGGAGCTGACAATCTAAGGGGAATAAAAAAACACTAAAGAAATTGATGGGTGATGGGGGTGGGGTAGGAAGGGAAGTTACCCAGAAGTAGAAAACGGGGAATTAATGCCAACTTAGTCTTTGTTACAAGAAGTATAATGTTCTGAAAGAGGGAAGAAGAACTGGACTTGGAGTCAAGAGAAACCTAGACTCAAATCCTATCATGGGTAAATCATTGAATGTCTTTGATTCTCAGTTTACTTACATGCTTCTGGACTCCATCAACTATTTGCTATCTAGAAAGTAAGATCTACTAGTTCAGAGGAACTGTCTTGTTGGCTCTCCTGTAGTCTGGGATTCTTGCTTTGGTTATTCCTCTGTAGGCTTCAGACTGAGCCAGAAGTTGGTATTGAGACCCTGCTCCATTCTTGGGGTTTGAGCAACATGGCTCCTTCTTGTAGGCAACAAGATAACTTGTAAAATTTTCCTACTATTTTCCACCATATATTTGTATGAGTTAACATTTTCATGTTAGTCTTATTTTAAATCAAAATGCAGAAATAAATTTTATGCAGAACAAGATTATAACTGTATATGTCTAGTATCAAGTCAAATATTGCAAATCTTTGTTTAGAGTTTAAAAAAATCAAAATTCTTTATATATAACTATTCTATAGTGTTCAATATTCTGTTATAATTTACCTAATTAAAATGTTTATATTCATATATATTTACATATAATACAATAACACATTTATATTCAATAAAATTTATAAAATAAAGAAATTTAATAGGAAGCAGGAAATAGTAAATAGTTAAGGACTTGCTGGATTACTTCTTTTAATTCTTACAGAATATCCCACACAAAATATTCAGAATTATTTTATAATTAGTTTTAAAATTTTATATTTTGAGTTTTCATAATTTTAGGTAGAATAAAATTATATATTTTATAATTACATAATGTAAATTTTAATTTGGAGCTTTTGGTGGTAACAGCTATCATTCTGGTAAAGATTTAATGAATAAATCTAAAAAAAGAATATTATGTGTATTATATTAAGTTATCCTGGGGAATTTTTGTTGAAAGGAGTTTGTGGGGAAAAAAATGCTGGGATACTCTGTAGTCTATGTTTTAAGAGCTAGAATTTTTCAAGTATCCAAGACCACTGAATCATTAGTACCTAGATGGTATCCTGTTTAAACTTGAAAGGAACTATTGCTGAAATAAACAAAACAAAAAACAAGAAAGCCACCATTTCTTCCTTGAGCATCCTCAGGAAACTTAAGCTTCCTCTTATGAACCATATGACTTAGAAAGTGCTGCAGAAAAGAGCCAGTTTGCCATCAGCGAGAACAAATCTTTGTTTTGTCCTTTCGACATGTAGAATGTGGAAAGTTCCATTGACCACAAAAAGGACACTGGAAAAATAAGAAAAGTCATCAGAATCTAGAGACCCTGACCACATCTTCCCAGGGTGTTGGTCAGCTGTTTGCTCAACAGCCTTTACTGAGTGCCAACCATGTGAAGGACGGGATTCTAAATCTTAGTATAGTCCTGGCCTAGAAGGAAAAGGGAAGACACAGAGGGACAAAGTGGGGACAAAACAAATAAGAAATTATACAGAATCAGAAACATCCATTTCCTTCCATCTGTAGCCCTGAAAGTCTGCTTGAGTGGGGAAACTAAGAACTTTGAGCCTCTAGTGATATGTTTGTTCTTCTTATATCAAAATACCTTTCAGGTCCCTGGAGCAAATTATTAACACATTCCACAGAAGATGTGAGGGTGGAGACCTGGCCTTGGAGAAAAATAATAACTATAAAAAAGCATTGGCCAAAGAGTGAACTTAAAAAAAAAGTTTAACAAAAAGCCCCATCACTTAAAATGATAGTGACTGGCCTGGTGCCAGGGTCCTTATGCCCAGGAAAGTATGGTTGGCTGGTTGTTTGTCTGGAGGCTGAAGTTTTCATGCCCTGGAATTTTCCATTTGAAATTCCAGTGGTGTGGGAGGTAGGGGACCTTTGCAGGTTCAATAAGTCAAGACAAATGGAACCTTGTTGGCTGAGTGAGCAGCGGACCCTCTATTGCAGCAGTAAATCCTCTCCTTTCCAGATGAGGGAGAGGAAAACCCAATCTCCAATACTCATAAGAGCAGAAACTAAACCAAAATATGTAGTATAATGTTTCTGTTAATGGATGGCTCCCTAGGACAAATGTCTTAAGGGGATCATTTCTGGAAAGCAAGCAAACCATATTTCTAGAGTGAGTTGTTTTGATTTAAAGGAAAACATTTTATACTCATCTGGCCTTAATGGGATGAATCTAGCTGGTCTGTCTGTATTTAGTGGAGCTTCTACTACAAAAGAGAAAACAAAGAATTATTTATAGCTGTGGAGAATGAGGTCTCCATTTTCTAACTTTGTTTTTATTTGCTGTGTTTTGTGTTTCTAAGGAACAGTGAATACATGTTGCCACACATGTCATTTCAAGTTATTGTTACAACCAGAAAAGCATGAACAGATTATGTCCTATTTATTATTTACGATTTTTTTCAAATTTTTCCTTTTGAGAATGAGGAAGGTGTGGACAGAGTACCAAGACTAAGAATCCAAGTGGTACATCTTGGCCAAGAATAAGTTTTCTGGATCTTTGTATAGTGGCAGAAAAAATCCAACAGCAACTCTGTTTTCATGATTTGGCTCCAATGGAATTTCCAGTTTTCTGTTCTGTCTGGAGCAAATAGCTTGTCTCTGAAATTGTAATTTGCCCTTCAAAAATTGGAGAGGGTAAGTTATGATAGATAAAATAGATTGAGTCAAGTACAAAATAATGGTCGGAAGGTAAATTAGATGGTCAAAAAGTATTGAATATTGGAAACGAAAGAAACAATTTTTAAAGATTTAACAATGTTGGTTACCTCAATAGTCAATCATAGCTCCAGAGGCCACTGATGAAGAATGTTGCCTACCTCCTGACAGAGAGTTTATGCACTAAAAAGCAGACTGAGTCACACATTTTTGGTCATGATCAATATGGAAATTTGTTTTGCTTGATTATGCTTGTTATAAGGATTTTCTTTTTTTCCCATTCTTTTTCTTAAATTAATAGAGGAGTGGGAGATAAAATAAATGCTTGATTATTGAAAAAATGATTAGGAATTTAGACATAAAGGGTAATACCATAAGCAAATCAGGAGAGAATGGGATAGTTTACCTGTCACATGTGTGGAGAAGAAAAGAATTTAAGACTAAACAAAAAATAGAGAGCTTTACAAAATGTAAAATGTATGAGTTTGGTTATATTAAATTTGAAAGGTTTTACACAAATAAAACCAATGTGACCAAAATTAGAAGGAAATCAGAAAACTGAGAAATGTTTTTTTAATAGCAAGTATCTCTGATAAAGGCCTCATCTTTCAAATATGTAGATAATTGGGTCAAATTTATAAGAAATCTGACCCATAAAGCCCAAGTTAATGGGGTGTCCTCTGTTCATCCAAATTTACCTTCCTGAGGAGAGGAAAAGGAGGTGGGGGACAGGAGGGAGCAGATGAACTGAGTTCCCCAGCTAACTGGGTCCTCATCCATGCAGTTCAGTCTATTCACAGGTCTGAGTTCATCTTTTGTTTTCTTTCTTTTTCAATTTATTTATTTATTTATTTATTTTTAGTTTTCAACATTCATTTCCACAAGATTTTGAGTTTCAAATTTTCTCCCCATCTCTCCCCTCCCCTACCTCAAAACACAATGCATTTTGATTGCCCCTTACTCCAATCTACCCTCCCTTCTATTACACCCCTTCCTTCCCTTATCCCCATCTTCTCTCTTTTCTTGTAGGACAAGATATATTTCTATACCTGTATTTCTTATTTCCCAGTTGTACACAAAAACAATTCTCAACATTTGTTCTTAAAACTTTGAGTTCCAACTTCTCTCTCTCCCTCTCCACTCATCCCCACTGAGAAGGCAAGCAAATCTATAAAGGCTATACATGTGTAGTTTTGCTAAAGACTTCCATAATAGTCATGTTGTGAAAGACTAAATATACTTCCCTCCATCCTATCCTGCCCTGCCATTTATTCTATTCTCTCTTTTGACCTTATCCCTCCCCAAAAGTGTTTATTTTTAATTACACTCCTCCTCTTATTTGTCCTCCCTTCTATCATCCCCTCCATACTCCATTTATCCCCTTTTCCCCTACTTTCCTGTAGCCTAAGATAGATCTTCATACCAAATTGAGTGTGTGTGTTATTTTCTCCTTAAGCCAAATGTGATGAGAATAAGTTTTACTTTTTCCCTCTAACCTCCCCCTTTTCCTCTCCATTGAAAAAGTTTTTTCGTGACTTTCTTATGAGACATAATTTGACCCATTCCATTTCTCCCTTTCTCCTCCATTATATTTCTCTCTCACCCCTCAATTTTATTTTTTTTAGATATCATCCCTTCCTGTTCAACTCACTCTGTACCCTCTGTCTATATATATATGTGTGTATGTGTGTGTGTGTATGTGTGTACAATCCCCTGTGTACTCCATCTATATATATATAATCCCACCAACTACCCCAATATTGAGAAAAGTCTCAAGAGTTACAAATATTGTCTTTCCATGTAGAAATGAAAAGAGTTCAACTTTAGTAAGTCCCTTATGATTTCTTTTTCCTGTTTACCTTAGCATGCTTCTCTTGGTTCTTGTGTTTGAAAATCAAGTTTTCTATTCAGCTCTGGTCTTTTACTCAAGAATGCTTGAAAGTCCTCTATCTCATTGAATGACCATTTTTCCCCTGAAGTACAATGCCCAGTTTTGCTGCATAGGTGATTCTTGGTTTTAATTTTAGTTCCTTTGACTTTTGGAATATCATATTCTAAGTCCTTTGATCCCTTAATGTAGAAGCTTCCAGATCCTATGTTATCCTGATTGTATTTCCACAATACTTGAATTGTTTTTTTCTAACTGCTTGCAACATTTTCTCCTTGACCTGGGAACTCTGGAATTTGGCTACAATATTCCTAGGAGTTTTTTTCTCTTTCAAGACGTCATAGGTGGATTCCTTTGATGTTTATTTTGCCCTCTAGTTCTAGAATATCAGGACAGTTTTCCTTAATAATTTCATGAAACATGATGTCTAGGCTCTTTTTTGACCATGGCTTTCAGGTAGTCCCATAATTTTTAAATTGCCTCTCCTGGATCTATTTTCCAGGTCAGTTGTTTTTCTAAGGAGATATTTCACATTGTCTGCTATTTTTTCATTCCTTCAATTTTGTTTTATAATTTCTTGCTTTTTCATAAAGTCATTAGCTTCCCTCTGCTATACTCTAACCTTTAAGGAATTATTTTCTTTAGTGAGCTTTTGGACCTCCTTTTCCATCTGCTCAATTCTGCTTTTGGGGGCATTCTTCTTCTCATTGACTTTTTTGATGTCTTTTGCCATTTGGGTTAGTCTATTTTTTAAAGTGTTATTTTCTTCAGCACTTTTTGGGTTTCTGTTATCAAGTAGTTGGCTCATTTTTCATGATTTTCTTGCTTCACTTTCATTTCTGTTCCCAATTTTTGCTCTACTTCTCTTACTTGATTTTCAAAATCCTTTTTGAGCTCCTACTTGGCCTGAGACCAATTCATATTTTTCTGGAAGACTGTGGATGGAGGAACTTTGACTTTGTTTTCTTCTATTTGCATGCTTTGATCTTCCTTGTCACCAAAGTAAAATTCTATAGTCTGTTTCTTTTTCCAGATTTTGCACATTTCCTGGTCATTTACTTGACTTTTGAGCTCTTTGTCAAGGTAGTTCTCTGCTTCCAGTGGGGCTGAGAGGTATTATGTCAGTCACTCGATCCCCCCACAATCTGTGGACCTAGAGCTCTAGAAACAGTTGCTGCAGCTGCCCCTGCTGCTGCTATGACTGCCACAGGTTCCTCTACCCCCTCCCCTGTCTGTGACCCTAGGGCTGGGGCTGGACCATTCCATTCTCCTGCATTAGTCCTGTAGGAATTTTCCCCTTCCAATTTATCCTCAGCATTTTGGGTTTGTGAAGTCTGGAAACCACCACAGGTGCAAGAGATTCAGTTCCCAGAAGGCCTGATCAGGTCCCCTCTATGCCAGGGCAGCCCACACTGGACTGTGCTCTGCTCCTAGCATGGAACAATAGGCACTTCCTGGCGACCTTCCAGGCTATCTTGGACTGGAGATTTGCTTCACTTTGTCACTCTGTGAGTTCTGCAGCTCCAGAATTTGTCTAGAGCCATTTTTTTACAAGTATTTGACTGGGCTTGGTGAGAGCGCTCTAGAAAGTCCGTGCTATTACTCCTCCATCTTGGCTCCCTAATATACTTTTTCTAAAAGAGAAAAATATGATACCTCATTGCATAGCATGGCTATTGACCATGAATACATCTTTGATGTGAGGTTTGCTAGGATTACAGTACCTTGGTAGAATATTGATCATAGAGAAAAAAAAATCTTGTCCAAAGCATGGAAGTTTTTCAGAGCAAATACAAGTCTTTTCTTTGCAAGTCCCTGGAACTATTGGTTTAGAATATGATATAATCTGTCTCCATGGATGTGCTGCAGTTTTGTTGAAAGTCTCTTTTTTAAAAAAAACTATTATTATTTCCTCCCCCCCCCACTCCCAACGGATGGTTTTCTGGAAAGAGAAGGATGGAAGAATACATTTATAAATGAAATACATAAATAAAAATTAAACAAAGATGTTTTGGGTGACAATTAAGAAAAGAACAGTTCTTCAAAAGCAGAATTAGAGCTACCATTGAGTTACAGTAGTGAAATTGACCAGAACTAAACATTAAAATTTTGTTGCCTTGAGGAAAGGGAAGAAACTATTTCTTTTAATGTTAGCCTCAAAATCAGCCATATACATTGCATCATGGACTATAACTGAGTGAAGGTTAGCATAGGTCCCTACCTATCTCTCACCAAAAATTCCATATAACATGATGACTGGAAACCCAGTCGAAGTTTGAAGGTTTCTACTGACTGAGTGTTATCACTGCCTGAGATAACTCATTCCACTTTTGGACCATTACTTGTAATAAAATTATCCCTCATATGAAACTAAATCTGCCCTTCTGCAATTCTAACCACTGGTCAGAATTTTACCCTCTTGTAGAACAAATCTCATTTCTCCTTCATATCAATGCCCTTCAAATACTTGAAGACAGCTATCTTGGCCTCAGTAAAGAAGGCAATTATCTTAAAGGCAATCACAATGAAAGACTCTCTTAAAATACAATTCCTCCATAGAAGCAAATAATAAGAATTTTGTGCTTTAGGTCTTTTAGCATGAGAGAATTTTGTTGAAATCATCTTGTTGACTTTCTTCTATATCTGCTTCAGCCTGTTTTACATGAACTCTCCATTCAAAATGTATTGCTCAATACTTATTTGATCCAGTCAGATACTAACAGTTGGATACCCTTCCTTTTGAATTGTTCTCTTAAACTTTCTGAGAATCCTTTTGGTATAAAGAGTTCATTAATCAATGTTTTGATTGTGGCAGGCACTTCACTAAGAACAAAAACTACAGATTCAAAGAATAAAGTGATCCCTGAAAGGATTTTACATCCACTCTGAGGACTCGTTGTTCAGTCATTTCAGTTGTGTCCAGCTCTTCATGACCCATTTTGGGGTTTTCTTGGGAGAGATATTAGAGTGGTTTGTCAGTTTCTTTTCCAGTTCATTTTACAGATGATCAAACTGAGGCAAACAGGGTTGAGTAACTTGCCATGGGTCACACAGCTAGGAAATGTCTGCAGCCAGATTCAAACTCAGGAAGGTGAGTCTCCCTGACTCCAGACCTAGTGCTCTATTTATTGTGCCCTCTAGTAACAGCAAACATAGTCAATGGAGAAGAAATTTGATGCATAGTTTGAAACACTTGAATATAACAATCCACTTTAGGAAAGGGAAAAATAGTAACCTACAAAATATTCTGAATTGATTTGTTCAATGTGACATAGACAGGCTTTGCTCTGACCCGAAGCTCTCCTTCCCCCATCCCTCAGCAAGCCTAGAAAAGTTGTTTGTTAAAAATGGGGTAATTCTGAGCTGAGATGATTAGAAACACCAGAAAAGGAAGTAATGGATAAGGTGGGATGTCATCTATGAGCATCTTCTGTATTGTTTCGGCATTCATGCTGCAGCTGTTCTACTAGAATAGTGATGCCAGTGCTGGGTGTGGGTGTATTCTTTCTTGTCACTGACTGTGATAATGAATCTGTTTTTAAACACTTTGGACTTCGTCATCTCCATGTGTATTATCTTTCTTAAATTTTCTATTTCGGATGACCTTCAACCAAAAGCAGATCTTCCCCTTCTGAACAATTGCCTCATAGCTTATGTTGAAATGTAAAATTACGGGTGTAGGGGTAGAGCAAGATGCTTTAGAAAACTAATTTTCTCCCTTTATAACTCCCTTCAGTCTATCCTGCAAGATCTCACACTTATCTTTTCTTGCTTCCTGGGTAAGCCTCTGAACTAATGAATCTCCAACAAGGAGCAACCCCAAGCTATGTTCTTTTTCAGATTTTCCAGCTCCTTGAAATCATTTCATTGTACTACTATACTTTTCAACAAACTGATTACTTAGCTATGGGGAGACAAATTCAATTGATCAGAAAGAAAATACCTTTTTTCAAGTTAAGCTAGATTGTACCTCATCCCTATGTTCTCAAGATAGTCTTTAATCAGAGTAATCACTTCAGGAAATGTTAGGTGCCTACTCATATGCAATGTGTGGTACTGGGTTCTAGGGATGCAAAGAAAAACAATAAACCAAACAGCCCTTGCCCTCAAGGAGCTTACATACTATTGGAAATATAGCATCATGAACTCAGATGAATAAATTCAAGATAAATTGGATAGCAAGCACTATTGTTAAATAAGGGGATCAGGGAAGGCTTCATGGAACAGGCAGCACAGGAGCTGAATCATGAAAAAAAAATAAAGAATTCATGGGATCATAACTCCAGAGCTAGTCTATGTAGTTTAATCCCCTCATTTCTCAAATGAGGAAAGCCCAGTGAGGATAAGTGACTTGTCCACAGATTAGTAGCAGAGGAAAGATTTGAATCCAAAGTCATTAACCTTTTTCCTCCTGTGTTCTGACTCATTCTCCCTGTTGTTAGATCTTTTTTAGGAATCTTGTGTAATTTAAATGCAGGCAGGAAATTTGGACCTGTAAAATTGAAGGTGGAGTAAAGTATACATGGTAAAGTCAGATTAGCTAGTTAACTATGAATTCACAAATGGATAGAGATAGACAAACATCTCAACAAAAGGGTCATTTGTTCCAGGGACCAAGAATCCATTTTTGTGCTAACAAATTTCACTTTGATGGAACAAGAGAAGCTCTCCTTTTTTTGTTTTAAATCAATTTGAACACTCTTCATGTATAATATCTGCTTTATTATTGGTGTCCCTTTAGATATTAAATTTTAATTTGTTGTAGGGTGCCCCTTCTGACTACTTTACCATCTATTTTTGACCTTTTCCTGCTAAAAGGATTGATGCTGGACTGCTGAATTTTCTA
>JAQQSK010011692.1:0-12172 GCA_028658325.1 Potorous gilbertii
AATGTAATAAATAATGAGTTCAGCTCAGAATAAGGAGGTCCTGGGCCCATATCTTGCCTCTGATATTTGCTAGTTCTATGCCCTTGACCATGACCTCTTTGCGCCTTAGGAAACTGCAGAGAACTTGTTTATCAAATCATAGGTATGTGAGTGGATGGAGGGAGCTCTCCAAGGTGACAAAACCACATATCTCTCATATAGATATTCATTTGTACATATATGCATAAAACATACATATATAATAACATGTTAAATGATACATAACATTAAATATTATTTATATTAATATTATAATATAAATTAAGCACCTCCATAAATAGCTACATATGTTTATAGTTATATATATATAGCTACTTTAAAAATTTTTTAATCTTACTCCTATTCTAAGGGTTTTGAGGGAAGGGGGCAGTAAATCCTCAAGCTGCTCCCAGCATTCAAAGTGGATGGGTGGCTATTGAAGATTAATTTGCTACTGGGTAGCCTTTATCACCCTCAAAGGAATGACTGACTTATTTTGGGAGAACTGGTTTTTATTCGGAGCACTCCACCGGCCAACCAGCAGGAATCTCCATTTTTCATCTGCATTAAATTCCTGACACCAGTGTTAGTCAAATGGATCCTGGTTCTCAGAGGGCTGATTTCATCTTGTCTGGGGTATTTCACATACCTAAGAACAACAGTGACTGGGTCCCCTGAGGTTATTTTTCTTTCCCATTCTTTCTTCCTCTTCAATTTTGGTTGAAAATTGCGGTTGTCATCTAACAATGATTTGCTTTCTCCCAAGAAAGTCATTACTCTCTCTGAAAATGGTCACATTGATGATGAATCTTTCCCCCATGGGGAGATTTTTCCTTGTTCCACTTGGCTGCATAGACCTGCTTCTAAAGTTCATGTCCAAACAGACCCTTTCCTATGTAGCCCAACCTTGTGCTCCCACTCTGACCTGCACCCAGACTTGGGGAATCCCTCTCACTTTGTTCCCCAGATAGGAGCTGAGCAGGGGGCAGGCCTCCCATTGTTTGAGGGTGATCGAGCTGAAGACCCTGAGCCGCTCACAAAGAGGCTACCCCAACTGGGACTGTGACCTCGGTTTTCAGGACACAAAAAGACAAAACTGTGAAAGAAGACTCAGTGGCGCTGTACACATATTTGTGCAAGGGGGGATGTTAGGGACTCCACAGGAAGAGCTGGGCATCCATCTCCTTTCTTTGCTTACCTTTCTAACTTTACCAGCTTCTGAAAGCTTCCCCCTTTGGGAGGAAGGGGCATAGCATATCTGTTCAGGCAACAGGCTTGGCAGCAACTAGATAAAGGGATTCCTCTTTTGTGGAAGGTTCTCCTTGACAAAGAGCTGTGTGTAACACAAGGTAACACAATAGGCCAGCAGGTAATCAGAGATGCTTGGACTGAAGGGGAGAAAATGGCTACAGCACCGCAGATAACCAACGTTTCCAGCCAAGTACAAAGGCAGCCCTGTTCAGCTCTGGACCATGGCCTCAATGGATAAATCTCTCAGGCTCCCAGCCTCTGTCACCTTCCTGGAGACACAATTTCATACTTTTCTGCCTCCAGAATCCTTTATGTTGTTTAGCCAAAGAGGAGACCGAATGAATGAATGAAAAGCATTTACTAAGTGCTTGTCAGGTGGCGAGTGTTGTGCTAAGATAGGAAAAGTAATTAATTTGAACCTCCCTCGAAAGACATCTCTCTCATGAACAGATATAGAGACCTTAGTGGAACTGGCTCCCCATGGAATCATGGCTTGGGGATGCCGTCTTTGTCCAGGTCATCAGAGTCTCATTCAGAGATACCTGAACACTACTCCTCTAGAATATGGATAAGCCTCCAAGGTTCTAATGGGGTTCTCCATAGGTTATTTTGGCTGAGAAGAATTCCAAATAGGGTTGGGGGGACTTGCTTCTTTTTTGGATTACTGAAAATGAAAAGAGTGTTCTAATCCATTGATTTCACTGGATATTTATTTAAGAGACCTGCATTCAAATATTGCCTTTGAAATTTATTAGATATCTAACCTTGTGAAAGTCATTTAACTTCTGTCTGTCTCAGTTTCCTCATCTGTACAATGGGAGATCTGTAAGGTCCAAATAAGATAATATAAGTAAAGTGCTTTCCAAAGCTCAAATTACTATTCAAATGTCATTTACTACTACTTTCACTATTATTATTTTATGGGAGGGAGGGAGGTAGGTGAGGGAGAACAATTAGTAAATATCTGCTATATTCCAACTCAGTGCTAAGTGCCCCTGATACAAATACAAGCTAAAGGAAAAACTGCCCCCCTCCCTGGAGGAGTTTAGAGTCTCATGGTGGAAGACAACAGCTAAAAAAGAGAGTTAATAGTGTGTGCACACGTGCACATGCATGTGCAGGCATGTATGCATGTATGTGTGAGTGTGCATGCACACATGTGTGCATATGTGTTTGGAGGGGAGGCCCCTGACAACCAGCAGGGGAATGTACATTGCCTCAAATGGAGGTTCTAGGGAGAACTCAGCCATTGGGGGTGGGGATGGAGGGGTTTTCTAGGGTGGAGAAGCCAGAAGAGTCGGGGACAGTCATTGAACCATCAACATTTATTAAACTCTTACTGTGTGTCAGACACTGCTAAATGCCGGGGATACAAAAAGAGGCAAAATGCAGTCCTGGCCTCAAGGAGCTTATGATCTAATGGTACTCCAATGGAGCAAAAACTGAATTCATGAAGACTGTCTAACATTTACCAACAGCATTGGAGGACAGAACCTGATAACTAACAAAAATTTCTTAAGTGCTTATCATATTTCAGACAATGTTTTAGGTGCTGGGAAAAAAGAAAAAGAAAGAAACAGGCCCTGGCCACAGGAAGCTTATTTTCTACAACACATACATAAATATTTACAGGCTACATTCAAGATATTATTTTCAGTGTTTTTTGTTGTGTGGGAAGGCACTGACTTCTGGGGATCAGGAAGGCGTTCAAATGTCCTGGAGTGATATCCGATGGAGGGTCAAGGGGTTATGTCAACGGTCTATGTTGGCCTCTATGACCTCTATGGCCTCATCAGTGAGGACAATCTACCCATTGCTACGCATCTCCCCCTCTGGGCAGGTAGTTGTCCTCTGTGCTCCTTATCATAGGCTTATCTCCCTAGAGCTGGAAAACACCTAGCTATCAAGTCCACATGCTCTCCCATTCCATGTCAGGAAGATGAGGGACCAAGGGTGGAATAGGACTTCAGAGGCTGTCCGGTCCAATGCCATTGTTTTACAGGTGAGGAAACAGGGCCAGAGAAGGGAGGTGATATGACAAAAGTCACATCTGAAGGAAGTGACAAAAAGGATTTGACTGAAGGTCTTCCCCCGGCTACAGAGCCAGTGTTCTTGCTGCTGTGACAGTTTGTCTTGTCATCTTTCTACAAATCCTCTCTGGGGTATGTAATCTATTAATGAAAAAACAGTTCTGAAGTGCCTAGCACTGGGATATGCACAGAGATAGGAGTCAACTCTTGCCCGCAAGGCACTCTCCTTCTTATTAGAGGAGGAAGTACATCTGGGAGGCTTCAGCTGTGGCATACATAGTAGGTCAGATGGCAATCCCTGGGGTCCTGGAAGGCACCACATCAGCGAAGATGGGAAGGACAAACTGAGGGGAGGGCACTGGGGCAGATGCTAAGGTCCAGTGGTCCTCCATATTTACCAGAAGGATTATAGTTGATCACTCTCTGCTCATCCAAGGAGTGAGAGTGTTCTCCTAAGTACCTACTTCTCATCAGACAGAGTGTCAGAGGTCCAGCCCATGACTATCATAAAGAAGCCTCAGGCTTGAGGATTGGAGTGGAGTTAGGACTTGAGTTCTCTGCTGTAGGGGTTGGGATGAGGGCCAGTACTTTTTCCAGAAATGGAAAGGGGAAGGAGGCATTGGTAAGAAGGTTGGGTGGAAGCTTCTCTCAGTGTTTGCTCCTGATGGACTTTGGGAGATTCCCAATATTCTGTGGGTTTCTGTGCACCCCTGACCCTATCTGTTATTTTTTGCTCTCATCCTAAGACCTACACTCGCCCCTCCCACCCCATCCTGCCTTTTTCTGGTCTGCCACATGGATATGATCATAAACACAGCTTCGTACACTGAATCCATCCTTGGTAACACTTTGCTGACAAAGGTAAAATCTTAGTGCCTACAGCCTGCCAATAGTTATAAATTTTCTTACTTAGGACATTTATTTGACTTGGTCATATGCCATAATTTCTGTTCTCTTTTTTGCTGTGAGAACATTTATTTTCACTAGGCACCTTAGGGAGCAGTATTTATTTTTTCAGGTTGTTTCTTTGCCCAGCATTCAGTGACTTCTCCACTGACATCATCCTCTGATCCCTCCAGGTTTGGTGGAGGGTCCGCAGAGTTCATGGAAGGACTCTTGTGAAACTTGAGCTCCAGAAGGGTTTTTGAAGCCCGTTGAGTTCCCAGGACCTCATGTGCCTGCTAATGGACTTGTCTTCTAAGGACTCCAGCCAGGTTCAGAGAGGGTTATCCTCCTGAGTTTGGCTCCCCTGAGAGAAATTTTCTTTCAGTCCCAGGCACTCTGGAACACTAGCTACTGAGGCATTGAGAGCTTTAAATCTGTATTGTTGAAGAGAGATCCCAGAAGTGGAAATCTTAAATTTTTGAAGGGGAGAAGTTGCAAAAAGTCAAATTTAAGCTTGATCAGGAAAACAAACAAAACTCAAAACCTTTTGAAAAATTAGTTCTGTCCAAATATAGAATGAATTTACTCAAGAGTCCATGGCCTCCCCCTCATTGGGAGTCTAGAGTCAGAAGGTACCTCTAAGGTACTCTAGTCCAAGTCCCTAATTTTCTAGGTTAGGAAACAGAGGTCAAGAAGGCAGGGGCTTTCTTCTGATCTGTCGTAGATGGTCCCTCTACAGATGCTTCCTCTCTGAGCCCTTTGACTATTCAATTCAAGATAAACACTACCACACAATCTTCTGGTATCTGAAGAGCTGCTAGGTAGAAGAAAACATTGACTTGGTCTGCTTTGCCCCAGATAGTAGAACTCGGAGTGATGGGTGGGGATAAGGAGGAATATTTATGCTCAATTCAAGGAAAACAATGTTCTCTTAGAATGATGCCAAAATGTAATGGTTTGCCTTGGGAGTGTTATACTAATTTGGAAGTCAGTAAAAGGTTGCATGACCTTTAGTTGTGTGGATTGCAGGGTGGATTCTTCTTGAGGTAAGGGATAGACTAGATGACTGTTGAGATGCTTTCCAATTCTGATACTCTAAGACCTTGGGAAATCAAATAAGCAATTCTAAGCAGTCACTAAATGACCTATTATGTTGTGGCAGTCACTGAACTCTTTGACCTTTAAGCCTCCCTCCAATCCTGAGTCTTTGGCCCTTAAATGTTTTGTTGTTGTTGCTACATTTGACTCAGTTAAGCAGGGACTTACTTTGGGGATGATTCCCCAATAATCATATTGATTAAATGAATATTTATTGAACATCTACAGAGGTTAGGGCATCTACATAGGTCCTGCCAGAGACATTCATCAAGTTTTTATTAAACAAAGAAATGTAAGTTCAAAGTCCTTGATCACAAGAACTGAGCTGCCTAGTAAGGGAGATAAGACTGATGTGCAAAAACCACAGGATAAAGCCCGCCATGATGAAGTCCAAGAAGGTCTCTTGGCTATCACTCCTCTCTGGCTTCCGCTATTCTGACCATTTCACTTCTGAAAGGCCTTTTCATAAAGATAGGCATGAGGGACCAGAACACACCATGGAGAATGCTTGACATGTTTCATAATAGACAGGTAGAGTCAGGAGAAAGACAGAAGGGGATGGGAAGAGAATAAAAGCTTTTTATTTAGCTTGTCTTAGAAGGGCTAAAGTATCTGTACAATTCCTTCATTAAGCATTCTGGCTCTTGGGGATATCTCACAGATATCAGGAGCCTCTGCTCCAGGCCAGTCTGCTGGGGCCCCACACTTTGATCAGGTGTTGATTCTCTCTCTCAGGTCATTTCAGGCTGAGAATAGTGAACCAGCTTTTATATAGAGAGAGTGGAAAAGCCTCTGGAGTCATTTGTAACTGGTAAGGAAGAATGTTGTGCGTGTTTTCAGTTTTCACCCTTCACAATCCATTTTCTTCTAAAATGCATGAAACAGAGAAGAAGATACTTGATGTCCAGTGTCTCTGAGCATTCATCCACAAGAAAGGCAGCAGCCTTCTGAGCCTGCCCAGGTCAGGGAGCTCTATAGTGATATTTTAGGCCAGGGACCTCTTTCCTCTCTGATTGCCATTTCATTCATCCCAATGGACCCAAATGCAAAAATGGCTAGTTAGAGCTCTGACTGCCACCAGGGTACAAAGGACTCAGCCAGGCACTGTAAGGTGGGGAGGGGTTGGAATGGAGAGACAAGTTAGATGCAGCGCCTACCCTCAAGGCACTGACAATATATTGAAA
This sequence comes from Potorous gilbertii, assembly GCA_028658325.1. Lineage (NCBI taxonomy): Eukaryota > Metazoa > Chordata > Mammalia > Diprotodontia > Potoroidae > Potorous > Potorous gilbertii. The sequence goes on from JAQQSK010011692.1 coordinate 6,467, forward strand.
AGATGAGATAAGTTCCCAAACAATGACAGTGCAATGCCAACCAAGCACAAATGCCACCAGGGCTAGAAAGACAGGGCTCAGCCAGATTTGAAGTCATGAGAGATAGTGTGATCCAATGGATAGAGAGCTGGTTGGACTTAAAACAGGACATAAGTTCTCAATGAGATATTTAGAAGCTAAGTAACCATGGTCACATCCCTTCACATGTACATGCCTCACTTTCCTCATCTGTACAAATAAGCTCTGCAGCACCCCTTTCACAGGGCTCTTGGGAAATCAGTCAAATGAGATCATAAATACTATACACACTAGGTAAATACCAGTCGTTCTCATTTGTCTCTCTGACTGTTCCTCAGGCACTAATTTTATGCCTCTGTTCTACTTGCTGACCATGAGATTGTGTCCAACATTCCACTTTGCTGAACCTCAGTCTTCTTGACTGTAAAATGGGAATGTCTGTGGTAACTCCACAGAATTGTAATGAGGGAATCTGGCTCCGAGAGCATTCTAGTTACATGGTTGAGAAGTCCCCATGCTTTTTCCTTTGTATGTGTCCTCAGCACTTGGTCCAGTGCCTCGTATACAATAGGCACTTACTAAATGCTTGTTGACTAACCCTTAGGTTGGTAGCATTTGCAGGTTGCACATTTCTATAGATTTGAAGGAAAATTCCTGACTTCTGAATCACTTTTGTAAAAAACATACATCTTGGAATGGAATCAAGGTTTTCCCTTAGAAAGAAATCTGCTCTGTGGATCATGAGCATGGTGTTCAAGCAGACATCCCTGTGGGCTTAGTTATTGCTGTAGAAGCAAGGAGGCAGCTGGTGATATACACTGTGCTGTATAGAAAGGCCAGAAATCAGAGAGAAACCTTTTCTATTCTGTAATTGCTCTCCTACCCTATACTTTCTTAGACTTTGGCACCAAACAATTAAGAGAATAGTCTGGCACCATATTTTCTAAAGGGAGCATGGAGACTCCATTAAGAAATAAGAGCCCCATGGACTCGTTGGATTGTGAAAAGACTCCTCCATTTCTTCACAGTCAGACTGTGCTTGCCTTTCCCATCACCCTCGACTTAGTCCAGAGCATTACATGTGCGGAGCTCTGATTACCTTGAACTACAGGAAGCTGGTTGGTAAATACTGGTTTCATAGCTTCGGAGTCTCCTGCATCCTGTGGGATTGTCAAGTAGAAGGGTAAGGCAGACACCTTTAGGCTGTACAGGCTTCTGCTTTATTCACTATAACTAAGGGAAGAAGATTCTGTCTGCCCTAGTATAAAGACAGAACATTTGATGATGGTGGTGGGATGATTATTAAACACTTGTTTTTCTTGGAAGTCATCAGGGGAAGTCACACAGAGCTGGGTTCAAGAGGCCTTGGCCCTAGGGAAGATGAATACTGTCTTGTTGTCAGGGGAAACAGAGTATTGGGCCAGCGCAACAGAAGGGAAGGACTGGTCTAATGACTTAGGGTTATCCAGACACACCAGCTAGATAGATCATCCAAAGGAAAATTGACTTTAAATATTGATGCTCCAGTTTCACTCTTTTCCTATACACATTGGTTAGATTAGCATCAGCTCTCCATAGACATGATACAAGCTATGAAAGTATTTAACCAGCAGCAACTCAGAGCTAAAGCTCTAGGCTCACATGAACTGACTACAATAAGTGAATTTTCTTTGACCAAATATCTTTTGTTTATCTTCCTTCCTATTCAAGGGCTCAACCCCTTGAAACATTAAAATTTAATTCATTTCTAGCTCTTCTCTAGATATTTTCAGTTCCTTTGCAAGTACCAGGGTAACAATGTATGAAATGTAGAGCAAGTTTATTAGGCATGAAAAGGAATACAGAATTCTTAGCTTACCATGAATTTTTGGTATTATTTTAGTTTGCAGTTTTAGCCTTTGTTCTTAGGCACCTGCTCCTCAAGTCTTGCTTTGCCTGGGTTCCCAATGCAAGAATCTCTGGAGTCTCCTACAGTGAGCCTTTCTGTTTTTCTTTTTCTAATGAATTTATGCCTTTGTTGATGGATTAAAAAAAAAAAATCCCTCTAGTGGGCTCAGCTCCTTTGCTATGTACATAGAGCGCTGTCCTGGGGTTTAGTGCTGAACCCCCACAGAAGTAAACAATTGGTGACTGCCTCTGGTAAGCCCCAGGAACTTATGTATTCTTTCCAAAGTGGTAGAGTCACCTTGGACTTGAATTGGGAAAAGAAAGTCAGATGATACAGAATCCTTCTTCTGCCCAGAACTACACGGTCCACATGATTCCCTTTTAGTAGAGTTAAGGTAACTGAATGTCTTTGTTCTTATACAAGCCTCAAGGTGCAGGCAGGGGACCCCCCCCATAGAGTCAAGCCTTTTCAGGTAAGAATTCCCCCTCCTCAAAGTCTCAGCTCTTTCTTCTCTACCTTTGGACTATTGTTGTTCTCCCCTTCACAACTTCCTCCAAATAATCACTAGAGATGGGCCATGAAAATTACCCCAAAGAGGCCTGAGAAAACCACTAGGAAAACTGGAGGGAGGGAAAATGGTGACAGAAACAACAAATCCTCTTGTTCCCATCAGCACTAAGGTTGGGCAACACCCTTGGAAAGTATGGGTTTTCACTCTAACTGTGCAGGAGGCAGCATCGAGGAGCACATTGCACAAATATGGAGCCCAGTTCCTACTTGGTGGGGTAGGGGAGGAGATAGAACGACTCTTAATTAGCAGACAGAATGCTGAGCATGATACTGGATACCTGCATAAAAGACTTAAAAAGTGGGTTCAATATAATGAGAACAGTCTCTTCAAGGCAGGTAGAATGATGGGCATGAATAGGAAGTTAGCCCCATCAAGCCTTGCTTGAAATTCTAGAGAATGTGGAGAATTGGCTTCCTTTGGGGAAGATCTTTCCTTTTCTCCTGGTCTCATCTGAGAACTTAACTCAATTCTAGTCAAATAGTTCATTTATACTAATTTCAACTTTATTACAATTCATCTATAGAATTTCTGTTTACCCTTTTGTTTAAATAAATGAATTGACTCACTATTGTGATAGACTTTGAGTAATTAACCTTTGGTGGAGAAGAATCAAGCTGGTGAGCATAGGGTATCCTCTCTCTTTGGAGCCATCAGAGAAGTGACTTTGTTCTGAGCCTATCATAGCTTTAGACCAGTGATATTTGAGAAGTGGCAGAGAGATAGAATTAAGTCTGATACTCTTTCTTGGAGACTAGATGAGAGATTGCTCAGACTTACCTGTCCCAGAGCTTGCTTGCCCCTCCCCGCAACAGTAAGCTATTTGTATAGACCCAGACCTCTTTCAGATCCCTGATGGGTGAGATAAACCACATAACCTATCTATGCACACAAACTCTGAGCCCCTTTCTAAATTTAGACTACCCACACACATAATCTTACATTCGGGCACACACTTTAGACATGCTATGATTGCTCACCACCCCGCCTCTCCATCCCCCACTATTTCAGAGTCTTTAGAATAAGGAAGAAATAAGGCATGAAGTGTGGAGCTTTAAACCATTTTCTCTTCCAATGGAGGATTCAGAATAACAAACAGGATAGTTCCATGAAACTTCTCACATTTTTTTAAAAAGCATTACCATATATGATTTAATAATAAAAAACCAGGCCCTCACTCATCACCTAATCTTTGCAGGTTCTTTCCTAGACACAGGGAATACAAAGGCAAAAGTCAGTTTTTACCCTCAAGGTGACAAAAGTATTCAAATATGTGACAAATAAGAAAGTATGTGTGTCCAGATGTGTCTGGGGATTTGTCAATGCATATGAGTGGATGGGTAGCAGATGCCTCAGGCAGACTTCTGCACTTCCTTCTCTGTTCCCAGCATACTTTGGGAAGGGGGAAGACTCTTACTGAACACTTACATTTACTTTATGTTAGACTTACCTGTCTCCATATCTTTTCTCTCCTGTCAGACCAAAGACTCCATGAAGGCAGGAACTCTGTTGGCCCTTTATTGCATAATTACATCAAGAAGAACATAGAAAAGCTACAGCTATATTTCTTGATTGACTGAAAGAACAAATGGTCAGAGATTTAGAGATGGGTCTTAGAAGTCAACTAATCCAATCTTTCATTTTTACAAATGAGGAAACTGAGTCCAAGAGAGTGACTTGCCTAAAGTAGTAGGTGACCAACCTGGAAGTTGAACCCAAGTCTTCTTACTTCCAAATCAACAAGGATCTTGAAAGGATGATGGAAATCGACAGGAGACAGCTCAAAGGTGACACTTCGGTATGCTTCATATTAAGCTGAACAACAAGTTTTAAAACATTTTTTATGATGCCCGGAGGAGAGAATGAATGCCCGCTGTGCTCAGGTGATGAAATTATGCTAGGCCACATGTTTTCCAAGGAGCAATCTTTTATTGCGATCCCCATCTGGCTGGAATGAGTGCCAGGCTTTAACTGTGATGCTAACACGCAGCATTCCAGTGACTGGGGCCCCAAACAGGATTTCATTATCTGAAGGGGAAATGAACTTTTTTATCCACTTGCTTCTGTGAGAGGATGGGGTAAAAAGTTCTCACAGCTGCCAGACAAAGAATGGCTGTGTTTAAAGAGTGCTTCGAAGCCCAAATGTTGATTATCTGAATGAAGGAATTTAATTAAGTTTCCGAAAGAACAGGATCCTGCTGACATCACTGATTGGCAAAACGAGGCTGAGTAATACACTATTTAATGTGGCGATATTCCTCCCTTAATGATGCCATTATTAGAATTTGGCCACTATCCTGGATTAGGCACAATAACTTGGCATCCCCTTAATGGTTTTGCAATGGCAGAGATGGGGCTTGGGGGTGTGAAAGCTCTGTTGAGAACATCTTTGGGAGCAGACACAAGACATTCACTCGTCTTTTCCTCATGCCTCCTTCTTTGTGGAGATGATTGGAATTCCTTATCTGGGATAGCCAGAAAATTACAGGCAGATGAGCTTGGCATCTCTAAATGCTTTGGCAACACAAGACCACCATCATTTCTAATAAAAAAATCAAGATCTAAAATGGCTTTACATCTACCCAGTCACTCAATCTGCTCTATTATGGCTGCAGAGCATTTTTACATCATGAATCAGTCCATCTAGCCTCTGGGCAAGATAAAGATTGTTATTCACCATTCTTCCTTTTAATTAAATGTTATTTTATGATAATAACTTTGGGATGTGGTGTGTGTGTGTGTGTGTGTGTGTGTGTGTGTGTGTGTGTGCGTAAGGACATACTTCCACTATGTCAAATACAGAGGCAATAAAAGGAGGATGTTATATTTTCCCTTTCTTGATATAAATAATATAATTTCAAAATAAGTCTCTATGTATCTGTAAATGGATAGCCCCATGTAACTATATGTTTTCTTGTTTTTTTTCCTTATTCGGATAGGTCTGGACCTAGAAGTAACTTTAAAAAAACACTAATTTAACTCTTTCATTTGACAGCTGAGGAAATTGAGGTTAAGTGACTTGCCCAAGATCACCCAGAGTGCTTGAATTCCCAAGTTAGGACTCTTTCTATTGTACTCCATTGCAGAAGCAGTCTCAGATCCCCCAGGCCCACCTCAGATATTAGAAAATCTCTCTATCTCCTCCTTTGAAAACACAACAAACTTCCCCCAGGTTACAGACTGGTCAGCTGTGAAACCAAAATGACCCTGTGTTTTCTCTATAATTTAAGTA
>JAQQSK010011693.1:0-12172 GCA_028658325.1 Potorous gilbertii
AACAATAATTAGAAATTACTTTGCCCAACTTTATGCTCACAAATTTGATAATCTAAATGAGATGGATGAATATTTTAAAAAATACAAATTGCCTAGAGTAACAGAAGAGGAAGTTGAATACTTAAACAACCCCATCTCAGAAAAAGAAACTGAACAAGCCATCAATGAACTCTCTAGGAAAAAATCTCCAGGACCAGATGGATTCACAAGTGAATTCTATCAAACCTTTAAAGAACAGTTAATTCCAATACTATATAGACTATTTTTGAAAATTGGAGAAGAAGGAGTCCTCTCAAATTCTTTCTATGATCCAAATATGGTTTTGATACCCAAACCAGGAAGACATAAAACAGAGAAAGAAAATTATAGACCAATTTCTCTAATGAATATAGATGCCAAAATTTTAAACAAGATTTTAGCAAAACGAACACAGCATCTTATCATGAAAATAATGCATTATGATCAGGTAGGATTCATACCAGGAATGCAAGGCTGGTTCAATATTAGGAAAACTATTAGCATTATTGATCTCATCAACAACAAAACTAACAAAAACCACGTGATTATCTCTGAGATTCCTCTCCACCCCCTCCTAGATCCACCCAGCTAATGCTTGGGGTCTGAGATTCAAATGCTGCTCCCCAGCCTCAGGGCTTTCTGCAGCAGGCCTGGCTGCTATTCAATGGGAGCTTAAGTTCTGGTGCTCAGGTGGGGGCAGGACCACCCCCCAGGCTCAGTTCCCTCAGGGGGTTTATGAGGAGACCTTCCATAATGGAGCTCCTGCCAAGCTCCTGTGTGCTCCAGGAGCTTCTGGATGCCTGCTGCCTCTGCTGCTGCCTCCCGAGGGGCCCTGAGTCATGGAGACAGCCCGCTCCCCTCTCAGCCCATCCAGACGTCTTTCTCACTGACCAGTGCGTCTGTGGGTGGAGGGACCTTTGCGTCTGCTGTAGATTCTGTGCCTGAAACCTGCTAGGATCTGCTACTTTCCATGCAGTGCAGCCAGGGCAGGGCTGGGCTCCATTCCTGTCTGGTGTGCGACAGACCTTTGTGATCAGTTTTTCAGGGCTCTCTGGAACGGAAATCTCTTTCACTGTGTTCCTGCCCGGCTTCTACTGTTTCAGAATTTGTTGGGAGTTCTTTTTATAGGTAATTATGGGCTGTGGGCTCGGAGCTAGCATATGTGAGTCTTTCTACTCTGCCATCTTGGCTCCACCCCCCTGATTATCTCAATAGATGCAGAAAAAGCTTTCGACAAAATACAACACCCATTCCTATTAAAAACACTGGAGAACATAGGAATAAAGGGAACTTTCCATAAAATAATAACAAATATCTACCTAAAACCTTCAGCAAGCATTTTATGCAATGGGGATAAGCTAGATGCATTTCCAGTAAGATCAGGGGTGAAACAAGAATGTCCATTATCACCACTATTATTCAATATGGTACTAGAAATGTTAGCAGTAGCAATTAGACAAGATAAAGAAATTGAAGGAATAAAAGTAGCCAAAGAAGAAACTAAGTTGTCACTCTTTGCAGATGATAAGATGATATACTTAGAGAATCCCAGAGATTCAAGTAAAAAAACTACTTGAAATAATAAACAACTTTGGCAAAGTTGCAGGTTATGAAATAAACTCACACAAATCTTCTGCATTCCTATATATTAGCAACAAAGTCCAACAACAACAGATAGAAAGAGAAATCCCATTTAATGCTAGGGTGGACACTATAAAATACTTAGGAGTTTACCTGCCAAAACCAACCCAGGGATTATATGAACACAATTACAAGATACTTTTTGGACAAAAAAAAAATAAAGTCAGATTTAAGTAAGTGCAAAAACATCAGTTGTTCATGGGTAGGCCGAGCTAATATAACAAAAATGACAATTCTACCTAAATTAATTTACTTATTTAGTGCCATACCAATTAAATTTTCAGATAATTATTTTCTAGAGCTGGATAAAATAATATCAAAATTCATTTGGAAAAACAAAAGGACCAGAATATCAAAGGGACTAATGAAAAGAAGTTATTGGGAAGGTGGCCTAGCACTACCAGACCTCAAATTGTATTATAAAGCAGCAATTATCAAAACCACTTGGTATTGGCTAAGAAACAGAGGGATAGACAAATGGAATAGACTTGGAACTCAGGACACAGTAGGCAAGGAATATAGCAACCTCCTGTTTGATAAACCCAAGGATCCCAGCTTCCGGGATAAGAACTCAGTGTTCAACAAAAATTGCTGAGAAAATTGGATAACAGTGTGGCAGAAATTAGGCATAGACCCATGCCTGATACCGTATACAATAATAAAGTCCAAATGGGTACATGATTTAGGTGTAATGATTGATACCATGAATAAACTGGAGGAACAAGGAATAGTGTATTTATCAGATTTATGGAAAAGGGAAGAATTTTTGACTAAAGAAGAGATAGAAAGCATTATGAAATGCAAGATGGATAATTTTGATTACATTAAACTGAAAAGTTTTTGCACAACCCAACTCAATGCAACCAAAATTCAGAGGAACTTAGTAAATTGGGAAAAAAATTTTACGGCTAAGCTCGGGGATAAAGGCCTCATTTCTAGAATATCTAGAGAACTGACTCAAATGTACAACCATACAAGTCATTCCCCAATTGATAAATGGTCAAAGGATATGAACAGGCAATTTTCAGGGGAAGAAATTAAAGATATCTATAATCATATGAAAAAGTGCTCTAAATCACTACTGATTAGAGAGATGCAAATCAAAACAACTCTAAGGTACCACATCACACCTATAAGATTGGCAAACATGACAGAACAAGAAAATAATAAATGCTGGAGAGGATGTGGGAGAGTTGGAACACTAATTCATTGTTGGTGGAGCTGTGAGCTCATCCAACCATTCTGGAGAGCAGTTTGGAACTATGCCCAAAGGGCTACAAAAATGTTAATACCCTTAGACCCAGCAATATTGCTACTAGCACTGTATCCCCAAGAGATCATAAAAATGGGAAAGGGTCCCACATGTACAAAAATATTTATAACAGCACTCTGTGGTTGCCAAGAACTGGAAATCAAGGGGATACCCATCAATTGAGGAGTGACTGAATAAATTATGGTATATGAATATAATGGAGTTCTATTGCACCATAAGAAATGATGAACAAGAAGACTTCAGGGAGGCCTAGAAAGACTTGTATGATCTGATGCTGAGCAAAAGGAGCAGAACCAGGAGAACTTTGTGCACAGCAGCAACCACAGTGTGCGAGAATTTTTTCTGGTAGACTTGGAATTTCATAATAATGCAAGAACTTACTAAAAAAAAATCCCAAGGCAAAATGTCTTCCACACTCAGAGAAAGAAATGTGGAAGTCATTCGCAGAATGTAGCAGATCATGTTTGTATGCATGTGGGTTTTAGTGTATTATGTTTTGATTTGTTATATGATTTCTTCCATTTATTTTAGTTTGACTACATAGCATGACTATAGTGAAAATATGCTCAATAGGAAAGTATATGTAGAACCTAAAAAAATAAATGAATAACTCTTAAAAAACAATGTGGCATTGCCTTGTATTTTTGTTTTCATTGCCAGACTGATGGAATCATGTCAAATGATGACCAATATGGAGGATTGGAGGATATTTATATGCCATATCTTTGATGCTTGGAGAAATCATTGGATGTTTTAGATGCTGACTTAGAAAGCATATCCCTCATAGGAACACCATATATTTACTACTGGAGAGTAAAATCTTCTGCTGGAAAATATAGTGCCATTGTGGTCACTAACTTTATAGCCAGTCAAATGTGTCCCTCCCTTGCAGCTTGTTACACAGAGGTAAGCACAACTAGGGAAGGAAAGAAAAGATAATAACGGAGACAGACTAGTTTCTTCTCTCCGAATTAGTGCAGTTGTGAGTCTATTTCCTTTTTCATACTGATATGAGTTTGGTAATACTCTAAATCCTTTGTTCAGAGAGTGGAAAGCCTTTGATGATTTGAAGCCCGCAGATGGCCTTGCAGACAAAGTAGAGAAATGAGATTTTTTAAAAAGAGAATAGATAGGGATTTTGGATCAGTAGGAAAGAAATATCAAGGAGAATACTTGCTAGTCCTTGAGGGTTTTTATTTAGGAAAAAAGAAAACTTTTCTTCCATTGAATATTATGTTATTCTATGTTATGCTATGCTTTATTGAGGTAAGTACTGATTGGGGACTGGAATGATAATTCCCTTGGTATTGGGACTCTCAGGTTAGGAAGTTCCTTCTGACAAGCACTGATGCTTGTCAGCATGTCTCTGTAATTTATAATCTTAGAGAGTTGAGCCGGTCACAGGGAAATTAAACAATATGCCTAGGATCTCATAACTAGTGTGTATACTAGTGCAAGATGAAACTTGAACCCAGGTCTTATGGTTTTAAGGCCAGTATCTTTTGACTATGGTACTTTTCAAAACATGATATAACAAAATGTAACATAATATAACATTATATGATATATATGTACTAAAATGGAGAGCAATTTATATGCATTTCTTTAAGATTGTTAAGGAAACAAAATATCACATAGGGTAAATGAGTGTTGTATGCATAGTTGTCTTTGTCATCATTCCTGAAAACGTGGTTATTTGGAATATAAGTGAACTGATTTGGGCAATGTAAACTTTCTGGACCTCAGTTTCCTTTTATGTAAGCACTATTCCAGATGTCAGTCTATGTCTGCAAATGATCAAGAACTCATCACTCCATGAAAATTTATAAGATTAGTTTGAGCATTGTTTATAAGTTAATGGTCTTACTTCCAATCTCAGCTGCCTTAAACCTTTCTGTCTTCAACTCTTTCATCTGAATAATGTGTCTATTTAATTGGATGAGCTCTAACGTGCTTTCCAGTCCTAAGAACAGAGTATAGATATACTTATTTCAGGAATTTATTGATCTTTTTATTCACAATCCCTGCATTTTACTAAACCAGAGTAATCCATTTATTCAAAAAAAGAAATTTGCTTCAGATAAGGAGAGTACAGTAGTGCAGTTGAGTAGTGCAGTTAGATAGAGCACTAGGGCCAGATTCAGGAAGATCTAAGTTCAAATCCAGCTTCAGGGACATTAACTCTGTGACTCTGGGCAAGTTGTTTAACTTGTACTTATTTGCCTCAATTCCTTATCTGTAAAATGGGAACATACTGGAAAAGGAAAAGCAAGCCACTCCAGTATCTTTGCCAAGAAAATCCCACAGACAAAGTCTATGTGGTTATATGAGGCCAGATGCAACTGAATGAACAATAACAAGGATAAATTTATATTTCGCTATTGCTCCATATTTAGGTTATCTTTAAAACAGGAATTTCCAATAGATATTTTTCCATGAATTATGTCTATTATTTGCATTGTCAAGTTGGCTTTTGGGGGTATGTTCTCTTAGAGAAGAACAAATACTGATTTTTGGTTGTATTTCTAAGGACTTTGCTGTCTTTAGCATTATTTTCTCTTTTGACTCAGAAACTTACTGACTGTGTGATAATGGGAAAGTCAATTAACCTGTCTCCACCTCAATTTTGTCAACTCTAAAATGAGAATCATAGCCCCCTTACTCCTGGGTTTACTGTGAGGATAAAATGAGATAGAATTTGTAAAGTGTTCTGTAAACGTTAAAACACTATATAAATGATAGCTATGATGATAATGATGGTCATCATCAATATTAGTATTTTTATATAACTTTACACCTAGAGTAGACTGTTATATTTCCCGTTGATGAAAGGCAGTATTGGTCTCTTAGGAGGGGTGGTTAGGGAGGGAAGATAGTGAATAGCCCAGCCAATAATTACAGAAATCGCTGACCATGAGGGAAAACCACTGCTAAAGAAAGAGGAGTATTGTTCAAATTGACATCCAAGAGATCGTAAAGTAGAGGCTGGGCTGAGTTTCCCTGTCTCCTTTTTTTCTCCATTTCTGCCTGTCTCTGCCTTTTTTTCTATCTGTATGTCTGTCTCTGTCTCTGTCTCTGTCTGTCTCTGTCTCTGTCTCTGTCTCTCTCTGTCTCTCTGATTCTGTCTTTCTGCAATGACTCCACTCACAGAACTATCTCCGGTAAAAAGATATGAATAAGAAATTCCCATCGATGCATTAGGTGATCATTACATGATGGCTTCTTCTTGATTTTCCACAATTGGTGATGGTGATTCTTTATTCAGAGGATAGTTTTGGGTAAACACTTAGTAACTGAACATGGCGTGATCAAGGGGCAAAATATGATATCATCGTTCAGGAATATCTCCAGGTGTGAATGTTGCAGAAAGGTAGCACAACCTAATCTTCAACACTCTAGGACTCCCCGAGGAAGTGTTTTTTGCAGGCTCCAGGTTTGTACACCTTTTGAAGGATATCTTGGATATATTTAAATTTAGGTTTCCAGGTATTCATTGACCCTCAGAATTTAGTACTAAGGATAAGTTCAAAGAAAAGTTGGTGAAGGTGTGATGGCAATCAATTAGGATCTTTTCCTGTTTTTGTTTTACTAAAAGTGTCTCTGATTGAATAAAGTAATTGAGGAAGATCTTCTCCACTCATTGATGGGCGTGCCCGTTGAGAGAAGCTTGATTAGGGGAGCTATTTTGTAGAAGGGGTATGAAGTACCTTTTGCTTATTCTTTTGAGGCACTGAGTCAGAGGGTTATGCCTTCTGGCTCTGAAAAGTGTATAAATACCCAGAGAGTGAGGTTTTACTTTGGGGCTTACTTACTAGAAGTTTTTGTTTGGCCAGAGGAGGACTCTGGGAAGTCGCTAAGGAGCTCCCTGCCTTGGAAAACCCAGATGTTGGTTCTTCCCTCTCTGGTAACTATGATCAAACAGTTGGACCTGTCTATTGCTGGTCAGGCAGAAGTGATGTCTATTGATCTTTGATTTTTCTGTATTTTCCTTGAAGTTCAGGATGATGACTCCCTTGAACTCGGTGAATGATATATGTGCTTGGTTAAAGGAATGAAACATGTGCTTGATTAAAGTGATTGCTAACCCCTCAAAAATTGCCTTTCCTTTTATGAATGAAAATCTAAGAATCTGTGGTAGCAGGCCCCCTGTGTATATTGGGGTGCTTACTGATACAGAAGGCAACCATAGTTTTCATAGAAAGGCATATTCTAGGTAGACAATGATACCTGGTAGTTAAAAAAATTATTTTGTGGGTTCTAAGTTTCCTAATCTTCACAATGATCTGAATTCATCAACTTAGTCTGTCCTTCTTACTGAGACTGCTATATCATGTTAGGTGAATCTTTGCATGGAAAATCAGGATCAGAAAAAGCTGGGAATTGAAATCAGCAACGAAGTGTGAAAAAAAGACTTTGAAGCAGATATTTTCCTTTGTTAACAGGTTACCGATCTTTACTGAAGTGGGAAGATTAAAAGGGAAAATATGCATCATCTCTCTCAGTGTGCCTACTACTGCCAAGATGACAGTGCATCCCTCAGACGGAAGCAGTTTTATTATGATAGACAAGATTACCCATCCTAGGGATGGAAAGGAGTTGGCAGCAGTTGCTATAAATCTGGGGCTCTGCCACAGTGTCCTTGTATCATGAGTATATAGATTATAATTATGGTGCTTACTCATACTCCATGCTCAGTGTCCCTATTTGCTTTGTCCTCATGTCCCCCTACAACCCCACACACGTCCTCTTTTCCCTTGCAAAGAATAGGGATTTCAGAAACTTGTACTTAATGTACAGAATCTAATGAACATTTGTTATTAGCTCTGTCTGGTAATATACAGAAGGGAGGGAGAGAAATGGGGCACTAAGCAAGCTATAGAACACTGAACATGTCCAAGAGACTCACTCTTATTCACTCACACACGTTCCATCCCACAAAAAAATATGTATCAGGTTATAGGATCCAACATTAACATACACTGAATTATGTCCTCTGTTCAACTCAACTCAGTTTGAACTCTTTCCTTTCCATTTCTCATATTCTGCTCCCATGTACAAATTGCCAGACTTTCTAAATCCTCCACACTGACTCAAAATATGAATTGATTCACCTTCATATTACTACACTCCCAACTCCTCCCTTTTTAATTCTTTGACCTGAGAAATGTTTTATTATACTAGAAATACTTCCAATTATTATGTAAAACATATGTCTAAGAAAATTCCCAAGTGTTGGCTTGTAAGGTCTTCAATAATTAGTCCTCTGGATCAGGCAAAAGGGCCAGGACTAATGGTAGAATTAAGGCACTTCCCACTGAGACTAATGGGGAGGGAAACAAAGAGTAATTAAGAGTATGGGAGCATATTAGAACTTGACCCTCCCTGGTCTTCATACAGACCATAGAACTTAGACAGTAGACAGCTTATTGATTTGCTATTTTTTTAAAGAATTTTTGCTCATTTATAGCTGTTTTTCTCTTTTTTTGCTTTTCCTCAGTTGTTGTTCAGTCACGTCCAACTCTTTGTGTCCTCATTTGGGGTTTTCTTGGCAAAGACGCTAGAGTGATTTGTCATTTTCTTTTCTAGCTTATTTTACAGATGAGGAATTGAGGCTAACAGGGTTAAGTAACTTGCCCAGGGTCACATAGGTAGTAAGAGTGAGTCTGTGGTTAGATTTGAAGTCAAGAAGATAAATCTTGATTCCCAGGCCAGTGCTCTATTGACTGCACCACCTAGTTGTGCCTTTGCCCTTTTAGATGTGGTTGAAGGTGGAAATCATATATCTTCATTGAAGAATTTGTCATAATATATAATATATACAATTCTATATCTTCGTTAGGTCTACAGAACATGCTATGGTAATGGATTCTTTGGATAACTTTGGGCTTTTACAATGTTGCATATGTTTGTGAATTGTGATATCTATGTTGGTTACTTATAGACAAGTTACTAAAAACAGTACTTCTTTCTGTGCTCAAAAGTCTCTACCTCACTGACAAGAAGCACTTAGCATGCTTTACTACAATTTTTCTGAAGTAATTACTGTTCAGTATTAAATGTACTTTCCATTCCTTGTGAAAAAGAGGAGAGTACTTCCAAGAATAAATGAGACTACTGACAGGATGAACAGCTTGGAAATTAATCTATGGAAGTATCCTTTAAAGAATGGGCAGGTCTTTTATGAGTTCCACATTACAATATGGCTTGCAGCTTGCATGAATTCATATAGACTTTGAACCAAAGTGTATTATATATCTTCAGGAACTCTATACTCCATTTCTTGAATCAGTATTTCTTCAATTAAGGAAATAACTGCAACTGGAGTAAGTTCTGGAGGATAATGGAGATAAATACTAAGTGTGGTCCTAGGAATGTTGCTTACTTCCTACACGTTCAAGGACTCTATACATGCAGATATTCTCGTCTCTCAAGTCAACCATAAAGTCCTTTAGGGAAGGAATCATATCCCATATAGTATCTATCACAGTGCTCAAAAAATAAATGTATTGATTACAAGATTTTTGCTTATGCATCTTTTCTTTTTTTAGCAGATGCCGGTGGCTATCATTTATCAAAATTGCTGACTTAAATGACAAAGTAAATGTTTAATGAACAGAAAGACTAAAAAAAAAATAAGAAACAGACTTTGCCCATGCCCAAAGGAAAGAGACTTGGAGCTTTTATTAAGAAGCCCAAGGTAATAAAGAATTATTACCTTAGAGTCTATAGTGATAGAGTCGCAGATTAGAGAAGACACATAGTTTGCAAATTTGCTTCTTTTAAGGGCTAATCGTATTTTAGTTAGCTTCATACAGTCAAAACCAAGCTATTCTTCCAATGCAATCAGGGAAAAATTCATACTCTGGAAGGGAATATTCTATATAGATAGATTTTTTATATTAGTCTTATGTATCAACAACTCATTACTTCCTTTGCCCCCCCTTTTAAAATAGGATTTTATTTTTCCCTAGTTATGTGTGAAGAAAAATTTTAGCATTCTTTTTCCATGATTTTGAGTGTTCTGATTTTTTTCACCTGCCTCTCTCCCCTCCACTTTTCTATGTAGTTTATAATGTACTACCATGTAAAAATATTACTATATTGGTCATAGCTGTGAAAGAAGAAACAGAACAAAAGAAAAAACAAGAAAGAATTAAGAAAATGAAAAAAACCTGTTTGAATCTATGTTCAAGTTCATCAGTTCTTTCTCTGGATATGGATGGTATTTTCCATCATGAGTTCTTTATACTTGTCTTGGATCATTGTGTTGCTGATAAGATCATCATTAATCACCATACAATGTGGCTTATGGTGTGTACAATCTTTTCCTAGTTCTTCTCATTTCACTTTGCATCAATTTTTAGAAGAGTTTCCAGGTTTTTCTGAAATCTGCCTGTTCATCACTTCTTACTCCACAATAGTATTCCATTTTATTTATATGCCACAGCTTGTTCATCCATTCCCCAGTTGATGTGCATCCCCTCATTTTTAAAGTTTTGCTACTACAAAAAAAAAGGCTGCTATAAATATTTTTTCACATTTTTTGTCATTTCTTTGGATACAGAACTAGTAATGATATTATTAGATCAAAGAATATTCACAGTTTGGTTGCCCTTTTGGCATAGATTCAAATTGCTCTTCAGAATGGTTGGATTAGTTCATAACTTCACCAGTAATGCATTAGTGTCCTAATTATCCCACATGTTCACCAACATTTCTAATTTTCCTTTTTTTGTCATATTAGTCAATCTGAGACGTATGAGGTAGTATCTCAGAGTTGTTTTAATTTGTATTTTTCTAATCAAAAGTGAATTAAACACTTCTTCATATGTCTATAGAGAGTTTTGATTTTCTTTTCTGAAAAGTGTCTCTGCATATGGTTTAGCCATTTATCAACTGGGGAATGACTTGTAACCTTGTAAATTTGACTCAGTTCTCTATATAAATAAATAAGGCCTTTATCAGACCTACTAGCTGTAAAAATCATTTCCCAACTTTCTGCTTTCCTTCTAATCTTAGTTTCATTGGTTTTATTTGTACAAAATCTTTTTTAAATTTTACATAATTGGGAGGGCGGAGCCAAGATGGCAGAGTAGAAAGACTCACATATGCTAGCTCCTAACCCACAGCCCATGGATTTTCTCTAAAAAGAACTCCCAAAAAATTCTGGAACAGTGGAAACCACACAGCAACACAGGGAAGGAGATTTCTGTTCCAGAGAGCCCTGAAAAACCTATCCCAAAAGTCCGTCTTGCACCGGACGGGAGCAGAGCCCAGCCCTGCCCTGCCCTGGCCGTGGGGCACTGAGAGGAGCAAGCAGATCCGAGCAGGCTTCAGGGAAAGAATCTCCAGTGGCTGCGAAGATCCCTGACACCCACAGACGCACAGGTCAGTGAGAGAGACGTCTGAAAGGGCTGAGAGGGGTGCAGGGTGTCTCCATAACTGGGGCCCCCTCGGGAGGCAGCAGCAGAGGCAGCAAGTGGCCAGAGGCTCCCAGAGCAGGCAGAAGCTTGGCACCACCTCCATTACAGAAGGTCTCTGCATAAACCCCCTGAGGGAACTGAGTCTGGGCAGCAGCCCTGCCCCCACCTGAGAACCTGATTTAATCTTATCCTGAATAGCAGCCAGGCCTGCTGCAGAAAGCCCTGAGGCTGGGGAGCAGCATTTGAATCTCAGACCCAAAGTACTAGCTGGGCAGACCTAGGCCAGGGGTGGAGAGGACTCTCAGAAGTCAAGTAACTGGCTGGGAAAATGCCCAGAAAAGGGAAAAAAAAATAAGACCATAGAAAGTTATTTTCTTGGGGAACAAATGATTCCAACCTTCCTCTCTGATGAAGGAGAAAACTGCTTACCATCAGGTAAAGAAATAAGAGTAAAGGCCTCTGTATCCCAAACATCTGAAACAGATATCCAATGGGCTCAGGACATGGAAGAGCTCAAAAAGGATTTCAACAATCAAGTTAGACAGGTGGAGGAAAAACTGGGAAAAGAAATGAGAGAGATGCAAGAAAAGCATGAAAAACGGGTCAAGACCTTAATAAAGGAGACCCAAAAAAATGCTGAAGAAAATAACACCTTGAAAAATAGGCTAACTCAATTGGCAAAAGAGGCTCAAAAAGCCAATGAGAAGAAGAATGCTTTCAAAAGCAGAATTAGTCAAGTGGAAAAAGAGGTGCAAAAGCTCACTGAAGAAAATAGCTCTCTCAAAATCAGAATGGAACAGATGGAGGCTAATGACTT
>JAQQSK010011694.1:0-12170 GCA_028658325.1 Potorous gilbertii
GATGATGACGATGATGATGATGGTGATGGTGATGATGGTGATGATGATGATGATGACGACGATGATGATGATAATGGTGATGATGATGGTGATGATTGTGCATGTGTCTGCAAGATGGGTGGAATTAACTTTATTTGACCCAGCTATATAAAGGAGATAAGCCTCTTTAATCTCTTAAAATAATGTATAAAAATGAATAGTAGGTAGTTTTGCAAGGAAAAGCACAAGTAGATAAAGTTATTAAGAACTAATTCAAGTGGAAGATGGCAGTTTAGTTGAATCTTAAAGCCAAGCAGGAATTTCAAGAAGTAGAGGTAAGAGAACTGTGCATTCTAGTCATGGGGAACAACCAAGGCACAGAAACAGAAATGGGAGATAATGGAATGCAATGTATGGTAAAAAGCAAAGATGTTCATATGACTGAATTGGAGAGGGAAAGAAGGGAGTAAATATAAGAATATTGAAAAGGTAGGATGGGTCATACTTTTGACAATGTCTAGTAGATAAGCTTATACTTCTTATAACAACCATTGGTGTTGCTAGAACTCAGTAGATCTTGGTTGGCTATATACATACAATATACAAATATGTGTATTTATATATACATTAATATGTAGTAATTATGAGTCAGGAAGATTCATCTATCTGAGTTCAAATCTGACCTAAGACACATTAGCTGAATAACCTTGTTTGCCTCAGTTTCCTCAAGTATAAAATGAGCTGGAGAAGAAAATGGCAAACCACTCCAGTATCTTTGCCAAGAAAACCCCCAGTAGGGTCGCAAAGAGACAAACATGACTGAAAGACTCAATAACAACATTGTATATAGACTATATACATACCTGTAATGAATGTGTGTATGTGTGTTATATACACCATGGAAAATAAGCAAAGGCCTCTGGTAACTGAAATTCCATTCAGAATTCCATTCAAAAGTACTTCATCCCTTTAATCTGCCTTGAATTCTTTCTGATAACACTTGACAGGTCAATTTTCTTTATAGATCACTTTGATCCATGCAAAGCCTTCCTTGAAAACAAGCTTTTCTCAAGGTATATCACAATTTTCATGCCACTTACTATGATACCAGCTGGAAACCACAATCAATAAGAATTTTATGGCATGTCTCTGTATCTATATGAGCTTGTAAATATGGATTTCCTTATTGGAAAATTTATAAACTTCTGGTTTATTATTTGTTTAATTGTTCTTCCATTTTATAAAATATCAGGATTAGACTTTGAGAACCAAATTAGGATGTGAAGCAAAGAAATATATTTTCAATTTCTTATGCTTTCAGTATACAGTTACAATCTTCAAATATCCCCAGGTCATGATATTTTAACCCCAATATTTTAGTTTACAAAGGTATTTCTTATTTACAGTACCTGAATATTGTTTATCATAAAATAGCTATCAGCTAATGAACCTAATTACCTCTTAGGAAAGGTATTTGTTAAGGTGGCATAGTAAAATCATTAGTTGAATAAATATCACTCCCCTTTAAAGCTGAGGCTCACTGTCCGACCAATATACAGAGCATCCATGGGAAGAGTGACCTTATAATAAGAGTGCAAAAGTAGCAAGGCATTTGTGTGGAATACTCAGTGCTTAATATTTCAGTAACTTGAAGTCATTTCTCACTTTAGAGTATCCTCTATCTTCCCTGGTGTGCAGTGTCCTTGATGAGTGAGTTTCCCAGCTGGACTCCCAAATTCTATTTCTTTGTATGTTCCAACACTCTTCTCTACTTCTAAGGATCAATTTTCTTGAAGTTGTTTCCACTTTGGCATGAGTTTCTCTTTGTATCCTTATCTGTCTAGCATCTGTTCAATTATGAATGCACTGTCTCATACTAATTAAGTTCCTACCTTTCAAAACTACATGGTTGATGGGGAAGGATATAGAAATGACTTTCCATGACCTCCATAGGTTGCTATCATTTAGGAATCTCTCACTTCTGCACATGCTGCAGCTTCTTGGAGCCACAGGTGAGAGCTGGGTGGAACCCGTGGACACCAAAGGTCCTGAAGGTCTACAGAGCCGTTATGCTGACCCTCGCCTGTGAAACATGGGCAGTCTACCAATGTCATGCCAGGAAACTGAATCACTTCTATTTGAATTGTCTTAGGAAGATCCTGAGGATCGCCTAGCAGGACAAGGTACAAGATACTGAGGTACTTGCTCTAACTAAACTGCAAAGTATTCAAACCATGTTTCAGAGAGCACAGCTCCAATGGGCCGGCCATTGTTGTTCGAATGCAAAATGCATACTTGGCAAAAAGACTATTTTATGGAGAACTGGCATGGGACAGTCACTCACCTAGTGGTCAGAAGAAGCGATATGAAGACTCCCTCAAGGGAGTCTCAAGAACATTGAATTTGATTGTGCGACATGAGAGACACTGGCACAGGACTGCTCAGCATGATGTGCCCACATCAGAGAAGATGCTGTGCTCTATGAGCAAAGCAGAATTGAAACAGAGCAAAAGAAATGTAGAATGTTCAAATTTGGAGTAACCACCCAAAATGTTCACACATCATATTCCAGATGAGGAAACTGAGAACCACAGAAGTTAATTGACTTACCAAAGACCACACAGATAGGGTAGATTTTTAACTTAGTTGTTCTTATTCCAGAGCAAGTGCTATTTTCACTAACTTTTAGTACTTCTACTCACTTAGCTTTGTTGGCTCTCCTGGACTGATGGAAATTACATTCAAAGTCAACTACATGACATGATTTATCTAGGTGATGATTTGTAGCTGGTTTCATGATAAGTCATGTGAGAATTGTGGTATATCTTGTTCAAAACTGAATTTTGCCAAGAAGGGGTGCTTTACAATGATGAAAGTGATTTCTAAAGAAAATTGGGCAGTCAGAGGTTATTAGAAAGGAATATAGAAGGGGAATAAAGAGATGGGGAACTACCAATGGAATTTTAGATAGCCATTAGCCAGTGGAATTATATTAGCATGGATGATAATTAGAAAGTAAACACCTTGAAGCTGAGATATTATTTTTGACTTTGTCCCCTAAGTATCTATGTCTGAGACAAAATTGACACCTAATTAATTTTTTGGATTCCTTGATTCATTCAAGGAGCTTAAAATTAATAGCATGAAGTTGGTCACTTATTCAGTATAAACCTGAGGTCAAGAAGACCTTAATGATGACTTGTGAAGTACTGATTTTAAAGGCTAGAGAAGTATAGAGAAGGATGTGGCTAAATATTTTATCTGCAATCCATAAAAGTTTAGGAAATTTCAAAGGATACGTTTCTGATGGGAACACATGTAAAATCCTGAAATATGGCACAGGGTATAACCATTATTAAAGAGCTTCTCTTGGATGGATTGCCCTAGTTTAGCTCACCCTAGAGGCAGAAGACCTAGAAAAGAATACTGGCATGTCACAGAAAGCCCATCTTAATTTCTTTCTAAAGAAAAATGGAACTGAAAGCTCCCAGATGATCATAATTTGCTGGGGGGGGGAGGAGCATATTTCCTATATAGATGCATCCACTTGTAGAAAGTTACAGTGTTTGCTAAGTAAGATTAAATGACGTGAAGTGTTATAACATTCTGATGTTACACACTGGCTATTTTCATATCAATCATTTTAACCCAATATAATGCAATCTCTCATAAGGAAAATAGGAAAGCACGCCCCACCCATCCCCTGGATACTTTGTATGCTGAGGCATGAAGTTGTCAAGAAGTCCTTTCTGGTAAATACACATTCAAGTTGGCAAAAATATTTAAATTCTTCACTATGTGCTTTTGTGTCTTGAGACTCTAATGATGTTAGAAAAATACAAAGATTCTCTCTCTCTCTATCTATCCATCTTCTCTCTCTCTGTCTCTCTCTCTCTCTCTCCCTCTCTCTCTTTCTGTGTGTGTGTGTGTACATATATATCATTTAGCAAAATATATAGAAGTAGAAGTAATATTTCTACTACTTGAATGGAACTTTTTCATCCAGATATCCATCATCACTAGGTGATGCTTAAAATAATTACCAGTTAGATCACATTCGACATTCCTTCCAGTTACAGATCTGTGGTCCTACAATATTTGACTTTGCCAGAGACCACACACACACACACACACACACACACACACACACACACACATACCCCTCTGACTCTAACTATATAGTGATATATGTGTATGTATATATGCATACATATACATACATATATGTCCGTATGTACACGCATATCTATACACAAATGTATGTGCATGTATACAAATTCATTTCTCTCCTGTATATGCATATGTATGTATACATATTCATCTTTCTCCTACATTTCCAACCTATTTCCTTGACTCTAGAGTCTTCTCCAAAGAGGGAGGCTCAGCCAATTGATTTCTTTCAAAAGAAAAGAATTGGTACCAGTCATTAGGCTTGTTGCTGTCGATAAAAAGACAAAAGTGAAAAATAAGTGATCTGTTCTCAAGGAAGTTAAAAGGAAGGACATAACATGTACATACACAGGAGCTTGCAGGGTACATATAAAGATATAAGGTATCTTTTTTGAGAGAAGGCTCAAGCAGTCAGGGAGTTGGAGGGAGGACTGAGAAAGACTTCCTGTAGGAAATACCAATTGAATTGAGTCTTGAAGAAAACCAGGGGGGTGAGATACAGGTGAGGAGGCAGAACATTCCAGATACAAAGTATGGTCAGATATAGACTATAGGGATGGCATAGCATTAGTGATGGAAACAGGCCATGGATGAAAAGGAAAAGCTGAGTTGAGAGCAAGTTGAGTTTCCCACTGTCTGTGTTACAGAGTAACTGATATCTCAGGGGGAAAGCCTCCAGACTGAGAAAGATCCTTGAGCCTACGGCTTGTTTCTGTTGTATCTGAGTAGATGTGTGTCAAGTGGCATCATCCTTGTGGTCAGCCAGATACACAAAAAATGAAATACTAATAAAGGGTACTATTCCAAACTCAAAGATTAGTTCCACAGTCCTTTCAGGAAAGTGTTTACCTTTAGTTTGATGGCTGTACTGCTTGAAGTATTCCTAAGTAAGTCATCCAATCAGCAACTGCTTATTTTCTTTCTTTATTTTTGTCTGTGCAAGTGAAATTCTGACTTCAGAATGCATTGGCCAACAGTAGAGTTTAGAGCAGATGCTCCTAACTTAGGATGGGCAACTTCTTTGGTATAATTTATTGCTACATTTGTGTATCAAAATAATGTTTCCTTTGTAATCTTTTGCATTCTATTTTTTTTAAATTTACATCCTTTATAATCTGGCTTCTTCTTAAATTTATATTTCTCTTAGAATTTAGTCTCATTTACATCTTTTGTAATATATTGATACTGTCATCCTCACCATTCCTCACTCTAGAAACTCCATATCCCAATGCTGAGTGTTTTCACCAGCTTCTCACAATTCTTGAAACACTTTCTCTCCTCAGTTTTATCTCTTGGCTTTCCTTGCTTATTTTAGTTCTATATAATTTCATGTTCTGCAAGAAGCCTTTCTCACTCCTTAGTTTTAATGCCTTTGCCCTTTAATTGATTCCATCTTATCTAGCATGGTTTTCAGTCTACATAGTAATTTACATATTGTATTAATCATTAGGTGGTAAACTCCCTGAGATCAGGGACTGTTCATTGCCTTTTTTGTATCACCAACTCTTAGCATTGTGCCTGGCATATATAGTTGGTTGGTTGCTGTCCTTCATCTTCAAAGAGGACCAAAATGACATCACCATTGTAAAGTGAAATTTCAGTGTGTCCGACTGTGACTAGACCAATATGAGCTTGGAATGCTCTACCACAGGTTGGGCACAAATAGTCTGTGTGAATATTTGGGGTGAATATCCTAAATTTGTGCATCCTATGTTTACTTTGTGCTGTCTCAATTATGCTTTGCTCAAAGAGCACAGCACCTTTTCTTATTTGGACACGCCATGCTGAGTTGTCCTGTGCCAGTGTCTCTCATGTTACACGGTTAAATCCAAAGTTCTTGAGAGAGACCTTGATAGTGTCCTTGTATCATTTATTCTGGCCACCATGTGATTGCTTGGGATGGCTGAAGGGAAAGAGTATTAATTTTAGAGTCAAAGGATCTGAGGTCAAATTCTGACTCCACAACTTACACTTCTATGATGTACATACAGCACACTACTAAACATTTTGGAGTCTCACTTTTCATGTCTCACATTCTGCCCCACTTTCAGCAATCTATTTTAATATTAATATAATAATGTATGAATCTTTGACCATACCTATATGATCCTAGAAGTGGGGAAGATTGTGAGATCATTTATAATACCCTGGAAAAGAATATACAAATATGTTAATACATTTCTACAAAAGTGCATCATCAATGACATTAAATGTATAACTCAGTTACCCAGTGTTGAATAAACATAAAATCATAAATTGCCTAGGAAAGAACTCCCTATTCACTAAGACCTCCTGAGGAAAGTGGAAGGCAATCTGTCAGGAATTAGGCTTGGACCAAAATAATATACCATATTCCATGATAAATTCAAAATGGACACATGACTTTAATATTTTTAATTGTACAAACCTACCAACCACAAATAGAAGGAGAACATATTCCCTTCAAAGTTATGCTTAAGAGAGAGATTTTTAAAGGAGTAAAAGGTATTCCAAATCAAGACCAGTAGAGGAAGGACATCCCTGTACTGCTTACAGTTTGCTTCTTATTGCCCATGGAACATGGTTCTAGATCGATCAAGAGAGTGCTGAGCTAATGCCATGTGCCTTGATTGGAGTGGAGATGGCACAAAAATGATATGTTTTTCTTTTCTTTTCTGAAAATTAATTTATTTTTCAGTTTTCAACATTCACTTTCATAAATTTTAAATTTTCTCCCCTTCCTTTCTCCCTCCCTCCCAAAGATGGAGTGCAATGTTATATGGGTTCTACACATACATTCTTGTTAAACACATTAGTCGTGTTGCATAAAAGAAATAGAATGAATGGGAAAGTCATGAGAAAAAACAAAACAAAACATAACAAAACAGAAAATAATCCACTTCATTCTGTGTTCTGACTCTATACTTCTTTTTCTGGATGTGAATGCCATTTTGCATTGAGTCCTTAGGAAATATGTTAGGGCCTTGCATTGCTATGAATGGCTAAATCTATCAGAAACAGTCCTTTCACATTGTGGTTGTTTCTGTGCATAATGTTCTTCTGGCACTGCTCACTTCACTTGGCATCAGTATATATAAGTCTTTCCAGGTTTTTCTGAAGTCCTCCTGTTTGTCATTTCTTATAGCACAATAGTATTGTTACATTCATATACCCATATACCACATGGTATTCAATCATTTCCCAATCGATGGGCATCCCCTCAATTTCCAGTTCTTGGCCACCACAAAAGAGCTTCTGTAAGTATTTTTGTACCTGCGAATCAATTTCCCATTTTTATGATCTGTGATGCAGACCTTGAAGTGCTATTGCTGGGTAGCCCTTTGGACATAGTTCCAAATTGTTCTCCAGAATGTTTGAATCAACTCACAACTCTACAAACAATGAATTAGTGTTCCAATTCTACTATATCTTCTCCAATATTTATCATCTTCCTGTTTTCTCATGTTAGCCAATCTGATAGGTGTGATGTGTTATCTGAGAGTTGTTTTGATTTGCATCCCTCCAATCAATAGTGATTTAGAGCATCTTTTCATATGACTATAAATAACTAATTTCTTCCTCTAAAAACTGCCTGTTCATGTCCTTTTATCATTTATCCATTCAGGATTATTTTTTTTCAGTGGAAGAATAACTCTGAACTGTAGACTCTCTTGAGGGAAAGACTCATAGAAAGAGAGGAGATAACTTGGAAAGTAGACACATCAGGGAAATTCTTCACATGTACTAGTTTTCTGGCTTGCTTCCCTAGAGTCTTGGGCATATTACCGTTTGGATGATACATGAACTATAAAATTGATGGGTAAGTTTTTATGAACTTTTTATAGTTCAGAGAGCAAAGAAGAAATTGGGCTCCACTTGAGAAAATAGGGATACAATTGATAGATTTGTTGATAATTCTTGATAATTTCCATGTTTTTAATTATTATTATACTTTTCCTGTGAAAAATAAAATAAAAAAGTAAAAATCAAAAATGTATGACTTTTGATTGGACATTCATTTGCTCAAAGGGGGAGAAAAAGAAAAAGAAAGCTAAAGTGTGAGGATACTTTTCCATTATCTACTTGTTTTTCAGACCTGCCATACTGCATGTGCAAGCACTGCTGTGTTGAGGAGAACAGAGGATGGACAGGGGATTCATTGCTGGGAAATATAATCTTTGTAATGGCCTTTGTCACATTTTGCAGCCTATAAAACATTCCAAGGAGACAAATGTGACTTGCTGAGTTTGTAGCTAGCTCTTTAGGGTCCATCTATCTTCAAAGCTGTGGCAGTTAAGACACTAAAGGCATGCTGGGGTGTGTTCTTCAGGGAAGTTTCATTTACTCTTTGATGCAACATTCATTTATAAAACACAGCCTGAGAAAACAGTCATTTAAAAGAAACTCATCAATGGTGATGTCCTTTTTGTTTGGAAAACCTGAGAAAAACAAACAAACAAAAATACCTAAGTTAAGGATAATTTTACATACTTTGGCAATACAATGAGAAAATATTCCCTTGAGATGAGGAAAAGATGACACAAAGGTTCTCTTGTCTGTTTCTGCAGGTGAATAAGGCAAATCTCTTTTCTCTGTCCCAGCCACCAGAGGGCTTCCCTCTATAGGCTTACACCTGACTGACCTCTGCCAGGTAGGGCTTTTGGAGATGAGAGGTGATGGCAGAATCATAGATTTTTATAACTATAAGGGATGTTAAAGGGAATTCAATGCAGTCTCATCCATTTACAGAAGAAGAAATTGGAGCCCAGAGATATTGCCTAGCATAATGTCTCATAGGTAGTTATTACACAAACCAGGATTTAAAATCAGGTTGCTCTTCCTAGTATTTTCTGAAATGAACGTATTTTGGCAAGTTTTATTAAATAGTGACTATAGTACAGGCAGTGTGGTAGGCCCTGCTGATAAAAACAAAACAAAACAAAACATGCCTCATCCCACAGTCCTCAAGGAATTGTATCTTGCTTGATTTTTCCCAAGATGACAGAACTTATTTGATGATCTACAAGAATCTTTCCAGATCTGAAATCCCAGAACTTGATGTGGACCCTTGGTTCAAAACAAAAGATGCATCTGAAATTGTTTTAATAAAGATATCCTTGGGCTCCCGCAAGAGAAAGTGTGCTTGGCTTATGAAATAATTACAAATGAGAAAAAGCTGCTGTTATTCTAGTTTTCTGTTGCCCAAAAGGCCATTCCTATAGGCATCATTTGAACAGGCCAAAGAAGCCGCATGTCACAAAACAAATGATCACTGGCTCTGGATTCAAAGGTCCGGGACTGAAAAGCTATATTCATTTAACTACATGCGTGATCCTGAGAAAAGTTAAATATCCATAGCCTCAGTTTCCATATAGTCAATGGCTTCTATGTCACTTTCTTATTCTAGGTATATGAACCTATAATCCAATGGATCTGTAAATTCAACAATGTGAACATTCCCAATAACAGTAGAGATTCTAACTCATTCATTCCTGCACATCCTGTGTGCTTTTGTCTGTACCCTTCAATCAGTTGTAATAGCAAGTCTGTTCCTTGTGCCTGGACCTTGCTTGTTTCCTATGAACATTTTGAGTCTATGAGTAAAACACAACAAATGTGCACCATTTATACTTCATTGTGAGATGGGAGATGATTTGAAGTTCTAGAATAACTTGCAAGTGGAAAACATGTAGATTCTAACTAGTTCTCTTTCCAAAGACTAGCTAAGCAAAGGATGAAGAGGATCACTACCAGTAGGCTAACCAACTGGTGATAAAAAGAGGTAATTATTTCAACATGACAATTCATAGAACAGCATGATCACATGGATAGTTAATGGTGAAGTACTGTTGTGTAATGCTAACAGGATTATTGATGCTGTGATGAGGCAAGTAGGAAATAGCCCTCACAATTATGGTTAGAAGAGACCACCTCCATATAGTGGACCTTACAAAACAAAAGACAAAGCTATGACTAGGTCAGAATCAGGAAGGTCCAAAGGCAGACAACAAATCAAATATAAATCAATATATCAAAATCATTCAACATAAATATATTCTGGGTTAATCACTAGACACACTATGCAAAGATCCATCTGTACCAATTATAGGCTGACAATAAGGTAGTTTCAGAACCCAAAGGCAGAACAATAAAATAAGATCAAGGTGAAACATCTAAACAGGTTTAATCTAATTTAAGAGCTTTTCTTCCAATATAACTCCCAAAACAAGATAATGGGTTGATTTTTTTTTTGCATAGGATAACTTCAACATATCATGTTACAATAGAAAATGAAGTTATAATTGAAATACAGGCTCTGCCAATTAAATCCTGCTTGATAGATACCTGTATGACCTTGAACAAGTCATTTAAACTCTCTAGGAATCAGTATCCTATCATTAACATCTATATCACTTCCTGCTATCTTCTGAACATGAAACATTTTTGTAGGAAGTTCTCCATTCATTATCTACCTACCTATCTATGTATGTATGTGTATTTGTGTATGTATATGTGGGTATATGTATCCACACAAATATGTATATGCGTATATGCATTAATTAATATCTACATATATGTGTGTATATGTATCTACATATATGTATATGTGTGTATATACATGAATTAATATGTCTACATATATGCTTGTATAACTGTCATTTTGTAAAGTTAAAGTCAGAGTTTTCCATTTTTTCTTGATTGTTTTCACTTTATTTAGAAAAGAAATGAAAATTTCATCTTTTTTTCAATAATTTAATTCAAATACCTACCAAGCTATGCTTAAAGGAGGAAAGAGATGAGAGAGAAGAAAACGAAAATAACAAAACAGATGAAAATAGAGAGTCAGTAATCATAACCATAAATGTGAATGGTAGGAATTCACCCATAAGAAGAAAGCACCTTCATAAAAACTCACAGGGCATAAAAACTTGCCAATCAAATGCAGAAGAGTACAAATCTTTAATACATCCTTTTAAAAATATAATGCAGAAATATTACAATCAATAAAGGGCTGGGAAAATACAGATTGATAATTTATCCGAAAGTAAATAATCTAATATAAAACAATAAGTGGATCAAAGACAAATCATAGAAACAATGAATAATTACATTTTTAATAGCAATGATGAGAGAATACTAAAATTCTTGATGTACAACCAAATCAGTACTTTTGGGGAAAATTTATACATCTAAAGGCTTATATAAATAAAATAGAGAGAAAACAGATCAATGAATTGGGCATGCAACAAAATAAATAGAAACAGAATGAATTAAATATTCCAAATTAAGCACCAAATTGGAAATACTGAAAATCAAAAGCAATATATATGAAAACTGAAAGTATAAAAAGGATTGAATTAATAAATAAAACTAAAAACTGAAGTTATAAAAATAATAATAAAATTTTAAAAAGTTATTGGTTATTTTCATTTTTAAAAATTTTAAACAAACTAAATTATCAGTGTGTGTGTTGGTTCTTCATTGCCAAAGAAGACCATACTATCAGAGAAATAATGACATGACTTGCATTTGACTTTGTTTTGAGTGAGGGAGGGCTGTACAGGTCACCAGCTTCACTTCTTGAAAAAAAGTGAATTTACCACCAACGAAGTTGAAACTAAAGCAATTATTTGGAGATTTCTTGCTCAATTTTACACAAAAAAAGTGAAATGGGTGACTATGTAATACAGGCACACATATATATTTTGTTAATCTGAAATATATGTGTATAATATATATGTATGTATACTATTACATATATGTATTATATAATACATGTATAATATATGTATGTATATGTGTATATCTACATGCTATACACATATGCATATATATACACATACAAGTATATCACTATCACACACATTCTAAATATCTATATTTTCTGTACATAAATATTTTTCTCATATATATGTGTATACATATATACACATACATATATGTATATATATATATATATATACATACGTGCAAATATATTCAAGATTAAAAGTAGAGAACCGAAAAGAAAATGGAATAATATACTAGAAATATAAAATATT
>JAQQSK010011695.1:0-12170 GCA_028658325.1 Potorous gilbertii
GGCATAGATCCATGCCTGACACCATACACAAGAATGAAGTCCAGATGGGTACATGATTTAGGTATAAAGATTGATACCATGAATAAACTGGAGAAGCAAGGAATAGTGTATTTATCAGATTTATGGAGAGGGGAAGAATTTTTTTCTAAAGAAATGATAGAAAGCATTATGAAATGCAAGATGGATAATTTTGATTACTTTAAACCGAAAAGTTTTTGCACAACAAAACTCAATGCATCCAAAATTCGGAGGGATGTACAAAACACTTTTCACACAAATAAAGTCAGATCTAAGTAAATGGAAAAACATCAGTTGCTCATGAGTGGGCTGAGATAATAAAAATGTCAATCCTACCTCAATTAACATACCTATTCAGTGCCATACCAATCAAACTACCAGATTATTTACCAGAGCTAGAAAAAATATCAAGATTCATCTGGAAGAACAAAAGGTCCAGAATATCATGGGAACTAATGAAAAGAAATGCTAGGGAAGGTGGTCTAGCACTACCAGATTTCAAATTGTATTATAAAGCAGCAATCATCAAAACCACTTGGTACTGGCTAAGAAATAGAGGGGTAGACCAGTGGAATGGGTTAGGTACTCAAGACATAGTAGTCAATGAATATACCAATGTACTGTTTGATAAACCCAAGGACCCAAGCTTCTGGGTTAAGACCTCACTGTTTGACAAAAAGTGCTGGGAAAACTTGATCACAGTGTGACCTGTTCCTTTGGTGGCTGCACTGAGGTGTGGTCTCTGAGTTTGTTCATTGTGATCAGAGACTTGCCCCAGGCCTTAGCCCTGGTCCCAGGACCTGCTGCTTCCTCCTGAGTTCAGATGTGTGCCATCTTCCCCTTACATTCTTCAGGCTCCCCATGTCATTGTCTGGGCCTTCCTGGGGAATCCTGCACTGAGAGTGGAATTCTGAACCAAGTTCTTTGGCATTTCCAATGAAAAGGTCTCACAGTCTCCAAGCTCTATGTGATCTGCCATCTGGAACAGGGAGATGCTCCCTGGGGACCAGAGGATGATGCCCCAAGAATGGATAAAGGTGAGCAGATTGGAGTGCACCATGCCCAAAGTGTTAGGCAGCTGGCCTGGGGGAGGACTTCTCAGTACTGTGTCTTCACCTCCCACCCCCTTCCCAGGCTCCCCATGGCAGAGCTCTCCTTTTACCTCCCTCCACATCCCTCCACTCTCCCATTTTTCAAAGATTTGCTTCTGACTTAGAATTCTTTCACTGTTCAGCCTTGCACATGCTTAACTTCTTTATAAGCCACTCTTCCCAGACCTACATTTGCTGGTCATGAGGTCACTGCCTCTTCTCTGATTTATTGCAGTCTCTCATCAGCTTTCCTGCAGTTCCCATTCTCATCCTTTCTCATTCCATAAATGTAGCACCCTTTAAGCATTCCCTTATTGTTGGGGCTTGGGTCTGTCACCAACGACGCTGCTTTGAAAATCTTTGTAGAGTTAGGTTTTCTTAAACATTAGCCAATACTCTGTTCCCTGCCCTGATCTTGGGACAAAGGGCATGGTCCTTTGGGTGACTCTCACCATGAACTGCTTGGTCACTGCCCAGAAAAAGTGCT
Source organism: Potorous gilbertii (assembly GCA_028658325.1). Classification (NCBI taxonomy): domain Eukaryota; kingdom Metazoa; phylum Chordata; class Mammalia; order Diprotodontia; family Potoroidae; genus Potorous; species Potorous gilbertii. The sequence goes on from JAQQSK010011695.1 coordinate 1,597, forward strand.
GCTCTGAATTTTCTGGGAGAGCAGTGAGAAATGCTGGGAGACACAGCGTTCTTTGGGTTTTAATGATTTTTCTTTTTCATCTTTAGGGTTTGAGGTGGCACCTCAGAGTTGTTTCAAGGTACATCCAGAGGTTCCAAACTTATTTGGCCTATCACCCCCTTTTCAAAAAAAAATTACTCAGCACACCCCTGAAAATACCTTTTAAAAGTTTTTTGAAATTTGTATAGCTTCAAAATATATATAATTTTTAAAATGGCATATCTTAAATTGAGTAATTTATGGTAAATTTGTGAGTTTGTCCCCACGTTGAAATTTTGATGATGCAGTATTGCATCATGTAACTGTATAATATCATATTGTAAATAAGTTATTACACATATTACACATATATATTCCTGCCCATGCATGCTAGATTTCCCTATGATGCACTACACACTTATCTGCCAACACCTGCTTGTTAAGACCTGACAGAAGACTTGATCATTGATGGGTTATAACTTACATTTTGTGTGTTTATTTGGAAAATAATATAATCACTCTGACTTTAACTCTGTGGCACAACAGATGAAATATTTATGAATGGCTTTTCAGAATTCTCTTCTTTCCTTATACTTCCACTGCCCCCTTATTTTTATTCAATGTCCCCCAATTTTACTTTAGTGGACTACTGTGCCCCTGGATCATTTCAGAACCCCGAGTGGTGCATATTGCCCACTTTGGGAACCTCTGAGTACATCTTTCTGATTAAAAATGAGGCTAGCCAGGCATTGCACCAAGTCAGGGGTGAGGAACCTGTGGACTTCTAAATTCCTAAGTTCAGCCTTTTGACTGAATCCAGATTTTATAGGAGAAATTCTTTTAATAAAAGGGGAGCCAAAGAAGGCAAAACCCAAGTCCCTCTCCTCAGAGTGCTAACAGTCCAATGGAGGAGAGAGTGTGCAAGATCCATACAAGGGTCAGTAGGGAGGTGATCTCTGAGGCAGACCCCAGCAGTGAGCACTGGGGCTGGAAGGAGTAGAATAGACCTGGAAAGGCCTTCAGAAGGTAGAATTTCAGCAGAAGCTAGGGAAGTCAAGAGGTGGGCAGGAGGGTGAGCATTCCAGCAATAGAGGACTGCAGTGCGATGGCAGGGAGTCAGGGGAGGGAGGGTCTTTCATCAGAGACAGCTCAAAGGTCAGAGTTTCTAGATCCATGAGGATCAGAGCACCTTCCAGGATGGAAGGGGGCAGGTGATAAAGGGCTTGGAGCATTTTGTGCTGGATCCTGAAGGTGATAGAGAGCCATGGGAGGTTGTTGAGCAGAAGGGACATGATCAAACACGACCTTTAGAAAATTCACTTTGGCTATTGACCCAGTATGAGATACTAGGGGCCTGCACCAGCCTGGGGACTGGCTCATGGGAGAGGAGTTGGGGTAGAGCCTGACCACAAACAATTTGATTCCTCTTTGGAAAATTGGCTGTTTCTGTCTCTGGGTCCATCATCTTTTTTGGCTGTTTTCGCCATGTTGTTTGTGGCCTATATCCTCCTGCAGACACACAGTGAGTTGTTGTTTGGCACGTATGAGCCTCAGCCACTCTCCAGGGAAATACCTTATGGAGAAGTCAGGGTATTGCAGAAAACATGTGAGGCCTCACCTGTCAAACTGTTATCCTTCCTGTTTGCTGATAGCACTTTTTCCAGTCTGGTTTTGGTTTTTTTTCTTAAACTAGATTGTTTTGCACCAAGTTTGTGTTTTAATTTCACTTAATTAGACGCATGCGGTGTGGCCAGAGGGCTGGCTGAGGAGTCAAGAAGATGTCCCATCTCTCACATCCTGGCTGGGTAATTCTGCATTGGTGGGGGGGCATTTCCTCTCCTGGAGTTCCTGCACCAATGACTTCACAGGACGAGCTCCACCCCAGCCCTGGCCACAAGAGTGTCCTCCCTAGGAAACATGCCCAGGATCTGGGGCTGAACCATAGCCCAGCTGACCTGTTGGCTTTCCCCTCTCTATTGGCAATTCTTTCTTTTTTGTATGTTTAAGGTTCTATTACTGAGGCTGCCTCTTAGACATAGATGTGTACTGTATTGTTTTAATAACAGCAGTGTCTTCACAGCCTAGCTGTAAGGAGTAAAAGGGCTGAAACAGGGGAGCATGGGGTCAGCCAGGGAGCTTGAGCAAGCAGCAGATGGGAGAGCAGCCCCATGTTTATGTCCATGCCAAACAGGTGTCAAGGTCAGGAACCTTAGTAGCCAAAGATAGGCCCCCTCATGTTAACACGAGGAAACAGACCCAGGGAGTCAAAAGGATTTGTCTACAGCATCACAGGCCGAATTCAAACCCCTTTCCTTGGTTCCAGACCACATTGGCGCCTGAACTTCATCACTGGGGACATGAGTTGTGAGAAACAAAGCTCTTCAGAACACTTCTCTGGTGAAAGGTCTTTGCTCTTTAGAAGAACATTCTTGAGATACAATTCTGGAAGGATTTGGCTACTTGGGCCAAGGGCTTTGAAGAATTGTCTCTTATCTATGTCCGTTTCCTAAAGTAGTGTGATGGCAGCTTCTTTGTTTTGTCCTTGTTCAGCTATCTGTGCTAATTTAGTGAGGGCGACCTGAGGGGTCCATTGTTTCATTTGAATTGCTCTGATTGTTAGAAAGTTTGAATAATTACTTATCTTTCTGTGTGTTCACTAATCATCCTTTTAATAATAAGTTCTAAGAGAAAGGTTTGAATAAACTATATGACTATGTGGGCATGACTGGTATTGTTATTTGTTCTATATTTTAATGTTTGACAATCATTTTTCTTGGTAGGAAACACTATAGGACTAAGTGTAATACAAAAAAAAATGGAGATATTTACACTTTTTATTTTTTTTCAGATCAGAAGAGTAAGCCAGAAACCAAATAGTCATTTCTCAAGCTGGGCTTACATGTGGAAGCGTCATCCCAGGAGAAACTTACAATGGATGATTCTCAGCTGGAAGGAGCCTGGAAATATAGAACTAAGTGAGTCAGCAAAACAAAGGGGAGAAACCTCATGTATGTAATGAATGTGGGAAAGGTTTGCATTGAAATATGCATCTTGTTCAACATCAATGAGTTTGTACTGGACAGGAGCATTATAAATGTAATGAATGTGAAAAGGCCTTCCTTCAGAAGACACAACTTACTCAGCTTAAGCAAATTCATACTGGAGAGAAACCTTACGAATGTAATGAATATGGGAAGATCTTCCATTGGAAGATACAGCTTAGTCAACATCAGAGAATGCATGGTAAAAAAAAAAACTTATGAATGTAATGAATGTGGGAAGACTTTCTGTTGGAAGATATAACAATGAACAATGGAGAATTTGTCCTGGAGACAAACATTATCCTTGTAATGAATGTGGGAAAGTCTTCTGAAAGACTGTCCAACTTATTCAACATCAAAGAATTCATACAGGAAAGAGACCTTACAAATGTAATGGATGTGGCAAAGCTTTCCAAAAGAACATACACCTTACTGAACATCAGAGAATTCACACTGAAGAGAAACCTTATGAATGTAGTGATTGTGGGAAAACTTTCCATTGGAGCACACAATTTAGCCAACATCAAAAACTTCATACTAGAGAAAAACCTTATAAATGTAATGAATGTGGAAAGGACTTCTGCCAGAGCAGAGGATTCATTCAACATCAGAGAATTCACACTGGAGAGAAGCCTTATGAGTGTGATAAATGTGGCAAGGCTTTCTGTTGGAACACACAACTTACTCAACACTAGAGAATTCACACTGGTGAGAAACCTTATGAATGCAATGAGGGAAAGCTTTCCATCACATTACACAGCTTACTCAACATCAGAGAATTCACACTGGTGAGAAACCTTACGAATGTACTGAAGGTGGGAGGGCTTTCCATCAGAACACACATCTTACTGAGAATTAGAGAATTCACACTGGTGAGAAACCTTATGAATAGAATAAATGTGGGAAAACCTTACTTGACATTAGAATTCATGGAGAATATAAACCTTACAAATTTAATGAATGTGAGAAGACCTCCTGCCAAAGCACAGAAATCATTCTCCTACCCCCTTCCCTTTTCCCTTCCACAAAGAAACAGTCTCTTGGTTTTATTCCTACCCTTCTTTTACCATAGATCCAGCAGAACAGAAACTTCTCATTCTTTTCCCTTCCTAATGATTGAGGAGTAAATGCATTCTCCTTGAGTCTTTTGTCTCTCTCTATCCCTCTCCCGCTCTCTTTTTCTCTCTCCCTGTCTCTCTGTCTCCCTTCTTCTCCCCGCTTCAGTCCTCCTGCCTCTCCCCACTTTACTGCCCCTTTGTTTCCTGTCTTATGCTTCCTCTCCTTCCCTTCTTACTTTCTTCCCTCCCACCATTGCATTGGAAATTGTTGGCCCACTAGTCTAGGACAAGTATTGATTATAATCTATTGCAGACCTTTTCACAGGGGGAAAAACAATGAAGGTCCTAAATGTTTGGGATAATTGTTAAGGATTCTCTTTTAAGCATTCATTTTTCATAAGTTCATGTTACTGAGCTGAGAATGCCCCTGTAGTCTCTATGCTGGTGATTTCCATTAAATAGCTTTCCTAAGAGCAGGACTACATAGTTATTTTGTGGTTTCAGCTTTGCAGGCATCCTGTGACCAAGCCTGAATATTCTCATGCTCTCCATCAGATTTTGTGATGTAGCAGACAGAGCTGGAGGAAGCTGGGAATTACTTTTCCTCCACTGGGCATGGTAGTCCTTCCTGATACTTTTTTAAAGAAAGAATCTATTTTTATTTTTTTAAACAAATCATAAATCCAAACAAGTTCCTAGAAAATCAGCTGTTTCCAAAATCCAACAGTAAGTAACAATGGCCAATATAAAGCAAAAGCAGCACACTAACCTGTTTCCCTTATTCTTCAGTTCTGAGCTCAAGGGGCTGGGAGAGAGGCAAGAAGCCCTCAACTGAATTGTTTGGATGAACAGTTAAAAGGAACCTTCTATTTCAGGACAGGCACATAGTTAGCTTTACCATTGTTTCAGAATTTGGCATTTCATTTCATAGTACTAGTCCCTTTCCTGAGGTGAGGATACCTTCCCAGATTTTTAAAAAATTCTATCCCTGACTTATTACAGTCATCAGCTGGGATCCCACCTGTGGTCAGCTTCCAAAATTCTTTGGAAAAAACTGCCTCCACCTAAGGTCTCCAGTTTTTCACCAACTAACATCTCTGGACCTTGTAACCTGGTTTCCATGCCAATCCCTCCACTGAAACGTATTGTCTCTGAAATTAGCAATGATGTAAACACAAAATATAGTGGCCCCATTTTTTTCTGAACTCACCATCTTTGACCTATTTTACATTCATGAAGTTTTTGACATGACTGCCTCTTCTCTTTCTCTGGATACTCCCTTTCCTTCAGAGATGCCACCTCTGCTTGGTACTCATCCTGTTTTTAACTCTTCCATTTCTGTCTCCTTTGTTTGCTACCTGAATTTCCTCCAAGTCCTTAACGTATACGTTTCCCAGGATTCAGCCCATGGCTTAGATTTTTCTGTTTTGTTTTGGTGTTTTGGTATCTTTCCCTATCCTAAGTTTTAAATGCTGCAGTGGGAACCAATGTGTTAAAGAAAAGTTTTTGCAGAGAGTGGCAGAAACCACAATAATGTTACCAACAGTAACAATAAGAGCTATTTATAGAACATTTTTAGGCTTATGCAATGCGTTGTACAGAGTCACTCACTTAACATCCCTATGAGGTAGTTTCTACAGTTATTTCTCCTGTTTTACAAATAGAAAAACTGAGGCTGAAAGGTTAAATGACTTGCTCATAATTATACAGCTAATAAATTTCTGAGGGGGGATTTTAAAAACCTGGTTGGCTGACTACAAGTACAGCTACTAAATACTGCCTCTGGGACTGGGAAGAAGGTATAGAGGGAACCAAGCGAGTAACTCTCTCTGCAATTTTAACTAAAACCTTGTTAATTTCACCCTTATGATTTTTTGATGTTTTATTGATGCCTTGAGTATTTTCTGGTATAACCTAACATCCCACACAACCTCCCCTTATAACGAAGATAGGTTATAAAGGACACAGCAATCACCTTTGATGTATCAAACATTCTGAACCTCTAGTCTTCCACTTCTCTACTGAGTGGAGGGAGCTATTCCACGATCTGTTTTATAGGACAAAGACTTGTCATGCTTCAGTTTCATTTTTAGGGGCTTCTAGTTTTACTGTTTTTTTAGACATATTATCACAAGGAATACAGAAGACAAGATAGGAATCCTTATAGCAGTGACTCAAATCCATTTCACCTGACATTACCAGGAGGTGGCTGAATGAATGCTAAATGAACAGGGAGCAAGTCAGGAGGTGATCTAAGGCACATCAATAGAAGGACAAAGAGGATTTGGGTATAAACATTCCTTTCTAGGAATTTGACTGTAAGAATGAAGAGTTACAGGATCATAGAGATCTCGGGCTTCCTAAAGAGAAGGAAGCGGGATGCTCTAAAGGAGGAAAAAGTTGCTTGTCCTCTCCAGAATGATATAAAAGAGCCACAGAAACCATCAGGAAAACTAACCCATTAAGGAACAGAGGAAGAAGAGGTGACTTTTATTACAGTACTGAGACAGCTACTTATCAACCTATTGACAACAGAAAATTGTGTCCAAAACAGAACAGAAAACCTCCCAAGTCTTATGACAATAGATGTCAGCTACACAATTTGGGTAGTTCATGTCAGAACAGATGACACTTTCAGAAAGAATCTAAAATATCACCAAAGGTTAGTAAACCTTGGGCAAGAAGTTGAAGACTTCTAAGGCAGAGAGGTATGTTTTCACCTTTGCCCATTGAAGGCAAGGGACGCAGAAGAGAAAAATTAGTGTGGGCAGTGGAGGCACTTGAGAATGGGATTTGGATTTCTGACTGTACCTTATGATACAGGATTGACAGATTCCTGGCCAGAGGTAGAGCGCCCTTAACAAAGGCCATTAAATGTATTTGCCAAGTGTCTTGCAAAGCTAATAAAAAGGGCTTTGAACTAAAAAGAATGGGGAGAGAGAAGACTGCTTATGCATAGCCTTCAAGTTAGATACTAGAGAGTACAGTCACAAGGAAGGAAGAAGACCAGCCTCATTAATTCAAAAGAGGCAAAATTCCAGTAAAATCCTCAAATGTTTTCATATAGAAACTCAAAGTATTAAGAAGAATAGAAGTCATGATGCAAGGAGGCAGATGTGACCTCCTATGTATCACTGAGATTTGGTGGGATGAAACCTGAGACAGAAGTATGGTTCTGAATAGGTATGCTTTATTTAAAAGAGTGAAACTGGGTGAAAAGGGGGTGGGTAGGTAGGGTAGCAATTTATATTAAGAAGGTATACTCATGTGAAGTAATCCAGAAACCAGAGACACAGGCATCATGAAGAGTAATTTGGTAAAGTTAAAGGAGAGGGATGTGATTTTTGTCATTGGAGCATATTTAACAGACAGTCCACTTGGACAAAAAGGAAACAGATGAGGAGTTACATAGACATCATGGATCTAAAATACAAGCTTGATGCAGGAGTGGTGGGGGGCCTCAGGTATCCACATCTATGCTGGAAATCTACCCAAAGTAGAGAAGCTAATAACTTCTTCATTTGCCTTGAAGGGTGATAACTTCACCCTTCAGAAGAAACCAACAAGAAAATCCAACTTTGATTCTTGCTAACAGGGGGAGAAATGAAGGGAAACTTGAGGAGATATACCCCCTCCATCCTAGACTTCAAGACAGACTCTGGGTGTACTTTGACATGGACCTGATCTTTCAGGAAAGCAAAGCTTTACAGAAGTTAAGGAGGATTTCCATGAAATAAGACATTACAGAAATCTGTGCAGGAGGAAAAGGAGACGATAAGAATGAAATTCTGAAGACAGAAGGGGGAACATTTCCAATAAGGAAGAAATGGTATTTGTTGGAAGAGAACAAAGTGGATGCATAGAAATTTACGAGCTAATTTAGATTTTTTAAAAAGAAAATATACAGAAGACAGAAGCAAGCCCTGCTAATGTATGAGTGTGGCCCAGTTCTTTAAAATTCTTGTTAGAAATGTTAAAGTTCGGAATGAGTTGCAGTTTAGTAGGTGCCAGGCACTGGGCTAAGCCTTGGGGGTACAAAGTAAGGTGAGAAGCTTCCATGCCCTATGGGAGCTCAATCTTTGAGGGAATTGGAGAAAGAAGACCGAATTCTGGGAGCACAGAATGATAGAAGATGTATAGAAGATGGGATTCTCTGACCCTTGCAGGGGGCCAGGGGAGTCTCAGGCAAGGGAGGGGAGGAGAGAGCACAGGGTCTGGGCAGGGAAGGAGGGGCACTTCACTCACCACATTCCCTTCCCAGTTCTTCTGCCTAAGCCTTCAGGAGGAGAAACAGACCACGCCCTCTTGTCACCTCCATCAGTTGCTTGAACCTTCCCTTGAGGGTACCTCATGGTGGGAGGGTTGGATTACTCCTTGCTCCTTTCAGCCACTCCCAGGCTTCCCTTCATCCTCCTTGACTCAGGAACTTCTCCTTGAAGGGTCACTCAATCCCTATCTCCCACCCAAGCCATGTTCTGGTGGCTCTTGTCTCCCACCCTTCTAGACCCTCCCTTCTTTCCTTAGTCCAGTGTGGGGCTCCCAGTCTTTCCTGCCTGGCCAGCTCCTACCCTCACCCTGGGGAGGATTCAACTTTCATATGCTTGTCTCTCAAACCTCCCAATTTCTCAGCTTGTTCTTTGTCTCTGCCCTACTCCTCCACCCACCTCGGCCATGTACAGAGTCCTAGCTGTTACCCCCAGGTGCACCACCTCCATGTCCTCAGACTCTGAAATTCCCTTATATGATCACTCAGTTGTCATTCCACCCCTCCCTTTGCCTAGTAACCCCAAACCCTGTTCTTCTGTCTCACCTTGACCCCCAATCCCTACATTAGATGGCACTACCTTACTGTCTTAGCAATTAGCACAATAACTGGCACATTTAATAATGCATTGATCGATTGATTGCCTCTGTTAGGACCCAATGTCTACAGCTCCTTACCATTTGCCATATCCTTCACCTCTTGCTTTCTGGTTTCTGTACAAATCACTCCACTGAAACTTCTCTCCCAACAAGCACCGGTCACCTAATCACCAAATATTTCCTCATTCTATCAGAACTTATCTACTCACTGAAACAAGCTTCAGCTTTTGGAAACTCTCCCCTCCTTTGGGTTCAGAAGTGGCACAATGCGTTTCCTTCTACTTCTTTGCTCTTTCTATCTCTTCCTTTTTTTCCTTCTGTATTTTTCTCCATTGGGAATCTCCCTCCATCCTGTAATGGTGTCCAGACTGTGAAAAGGCTTTGGGGATCAGGGAAGAAGGCATTTTCCTCATCACCAACACAGCAGCAACAGAGATGACTATGCAGGATGATTTATGGCTTGCAGAGTATGCCACAAGCATTACCCCACTTAAATCACACAAGAGGACAGTGAGATCTGCTACAGGTGCTATTATCCCCCTTTTTGCAAATGTGGAAATCAAGGCTCAGAGATGTGAGATGACTTGCTAAGCATCACCAGTTAAGCTGCTGATGTGGGGATTTTGTTTTTGGGTTTTTCCCCCTTACTAGTATTTTATTTTTTCAATTACATGTAAAGATAGTTTTCAACATTCACCTTTATAATACTTTAGTATTCCAGTTTTCCCACATCTTCTCCAACATTTATCATTTTCCTTTTTTGTCATATTAATCAATTTGATAAGTGTGCAGTGGTACCTCAGAAATACTTTAATTTTCATTTCTCTAAACGATAGTAATCTAGAGCATTTTCTTCATATGACTATAGATAGGGCGGAGCCAAGATGGCGGAGTAGAAAGACTCACCTATGCTAAGTCCGAACCCAAAGCCCAGAGATTTCCTGTAAAAAGAACTCCTGACAAATTCTGGAATGGTGGAAGCCACGCAGAAACACAATGAAGGAGATTTCCGTTGCAGAGAGCCCTGAAAAACTGACCCCAAAGGTACCCCGGACGGGAGCGGAGCCCTGCCCGGCCGAGCGCTCCCCTCCCCCGCCCCGGCCACGCGGCACTGAGAGGAGCGAGTAGACCCAAGCAGGAGTCAGGGACCTGAATCTCCAGCGGCCGCAAAGGTCCCTCCACCCACAGATGCACAGGTCAGTGAGAGAGACGGGCTGAGAGGGAGCGGGGTATCTCCAGGACTCGGACCCCCTGGGAGGCCGCCACTGTGGCAGAGGCAGCTACGGGCAGAGCAGGCTGGAGCTCGACCTCAGCTCCATTACAAAAGTTCTCCATATAAACCCCCTGAGGGAACTGAGCCTGAGAGGTGGCCCTGCCCCCACCTGAGAACCAGCAGATAAGCTCCCATTGAAGAGCAGTCAGGCCTGCCACCAAAAGCCCTGAGGCTGGGGAGCAGCATTTGAATCTCAGACCCCAAGCACTAGCTCGGCGGATCTAGGCCAGGGGGTGGAGAGGGCTCTCAAAAGTCAAGTAACTGGCTGAGAAAATGCCCAGAAAAGGGAAAAAAACTAAGACCATAGATGGTTATTTTCTT
>JAQQSK010011696.1:0-12170 GCA_028658325.1 Potorous gilbertii
GAGCCCCAAGTGTAAGATGTAGCATTTGATCCCATTAAATTCCATCTTAGTATATGAAGCCCAGTGTTCTGGCTTGTCAATTTCTTTTTTGATCCTTTCTGTCATCAAGTGTACAAGCTAATCCTTCTAACTTTGTGTCATCTGTAACTGCTAAGGATACTCTCTATGCTTTTATCCAAACAATTGATAAAAAGTTAATACCAAATGTTGATAAAATTTAAATATGGTTATTCAGACTAAATAGAAATTCTTTGGCGACTTTTTTCATAACCTTTGGATGAAAGGAAGATTTTTAAGGGCAATAACTTTGTTCTACTCAATAAACTTCAGTGCCGTATTGCCTCTAGGATGAACTAATAACTCCTCTGTTTAATTTAAAAAAACAAAAAACTTCTGAAATCTGGCCTCAATCTATCTTTCCATTCATATTGTGTATTACTCCCCTTCCCACACTGTACAATCCAGTCAAACTTGCCTACTCTCTGCTCTTCTTTTTCATGCCTTTGCACTGACCTCTATTTTTGGAGCATACTTTCTTCTCACATCTGCCTCATAGAATCAATCCCTCTCTTCCTTCAAACTCCACTTTCATCATGAAATCTTAACTGAGTCTTCCAATTGCAAGTACCTTCCCTCCCAAACTATGCTATAATCAACTATTTTGCACTAATTTGTATTTATGTATTATATTTACCTAAGCTTATTGAAACTTATAATTGCACTAAGGCTTTTGGAACACATTTCAAATCTAATTGTCTTCTAACCTTGGTGATCTTTGTGAGGAAGATTACTTCATTCATTATATCTATAGTGTCTTACATGTAGCAGATACTTAATAAATATTTATAAATAAGAACTTGATTGGTAGGAGACATTTGGAGGTGTTTATAGACAGTGGAGAGGGAATAAGAAATTTGAGAGAAAAGGATGGGATTATTTTAGGTGTATCCTATTATAAGATAGAGAGGGAAGGGATCAAAAATGCAATTAGAGGGCTAGATCTGTCCAGAGAAAAACCACCTCATTCTCTAAGGCTGGAAAAAAGAAGACAACTTGGATGAAGATGTAGAGAGATTATAAGGTACAGAATACAGGGGATGAAGGAGTTCAAGATGAATGGTCTCAATTGTCCCAATAAAGAAAATGTACCATTTGAAGAAAGGGGTTGAGATGGGGAAGGAATAGTGATCTTGCTTTAAAAATGAGGTATTTGTTTAGCATAATTTAGGGATTGTGACAGAGAGGCAGAAAAGAATAAAATGATTCCCATAAGAGAGGGAGGTCCCAGGTGAGGCATCCTGAAAGTTTCTGCCCTTGATTCTCTATACATGCCCTCTCTGTGCAATCAAACTCACTTCAATGGCATCAATGATAGCTTCTTTCTATGCAGTTAATATTTATATTTAAAATCCCAATATCTTCACTGCCTTCTATTCTCATAGCTATGATTTTCTCCTTGATATCGTCAAATACACCTCAAAGGCAACGTGGAAAATTAGAACTCGTTAGCTTTCTTACAATTCTGTACTTTCTCCTAAGTTCCTGATTTCTGTCATTTACATTTTATCATAGGAATTCCAAGTTCCTTAGGATGTGATGATTTAGTTTCAAAAACTCAAAAATCATATTTGATTTCTTCCTACTCCTCAAAATCAAATTAATTTCCAAGCTTTATAGGTTCTACCTCTTAAACATTTTATCCCTTTTTGTAAAATTTACTGCCACCATTTGAGTTCAGCTCCTCATTATCTCTCACTCTGGCTATTGTGATAGCTTTCTAATTAGTCTCCCTGCATCCAATCTCTCTTCATAACTACCAAATTCACTTTCCTTTTTCTGTAATGTACACAACCAATCACTTCACTCACTGGATCAACAACTTGTTCATTAAAGAAAACAGAATCTTGCTAGGCTAGCATTCAAGATTCTTCACATTCTCATTTCAACCTACATTCCTAACCTGATTTTATAAAGTTTCACGTATTATATACTCCAGAAAAGAATTCAATCAATCACTGTTCTCATCTTACCTTTTCATAGCTTTGTGTGCACAAAATTCTGCATTCCTGGAAAAGATTTACCTTTTCCCTACTCCATCTCTAGCTGTTGACATCTTTCCTTTCCTCCAAAGTTATAAATCTTTCATGAAGCCTTCCCTCATTCTCCACTGGAAGACAATTTATCTCTTTATCTTTATCTCTCTCAAGCCACTGTTTAACATCTCCTGCACACTTAATAATTGTATAACATATTATAATTATTTGTGTATATGTTCCACTCAACTAACTTAATTTGTAGGTAGGGACTGTGTGACTTTTCATGTTAGTTTCTCTAGTACCTAAATACAAAGAACCTACCTTTAGTGAATATTTCTTTAACCAAACTGAATTTGTAGAATAACAATATTTAGAATATTTTTACATTCTGAAAAATGTATATATCACTATTATTTAGATAAATATCATGTTCAAGATGTGTACCCTGTGTGAGACAGAAAACCCCTCCCTGGGTCTTTCACCATCTCCATTAATTTTTAGCTCTACTTATATATCCAGGTAAACTTCCTTTTCTAAAATTATAACACTATATCATCGTATTATAAGGAGATGATAATACTGACTCATCATCAAGAGAGTCTTTTTCTTCCTTTTCTAGTAGTGATTATTTTTTATTGATTCATCAGTGACAGTAACAAAAGCATAAACTATTACAGTTGGAAAACATTTTGTAGCTCATATGGTATAATCTCCCTCCTGCAATGGCAAGCAAAGTAGGATCTTTTGCTGTTTTTGTTTTAGTATAAAGTGCCTCTGATTGAATAATGTGGTTAAAGATCTTCCCTATGCATTAGCATTAATGGACCTGGGAAGATCTGTAGGAAGGCCACACCTTTTGTTAATGAGGCATTGATTCTCAAGGATTTTGATGCCCTCTGACTTGGAAAAAGGTATAAATTTTCTGAGGGTGAGGTTTTATTTTGGGGCTTACTGACTAAAAATGTTTCGTTTGGCTAGATGAGAATTTGGGAAACCACTAAGGAGCCCCTCAGCTTTGAAAACCCAGATTTTGGTGTTTCCCTCTCTGGTACCTATGGTCAAACAGGTGGACTTGTCTATTGATTTGTGATGTGTATATATACACACACATATATATATGTATATGTGTGTGTATGTATGTGTATATATATATATATATATGTGTGTGTGTGTATATGTATATACATATATGTATACAATTATATTTATATATAAATATATTAACTATGGTCAGATAGTAGGAAGTCAAGTGTATTGATTTTTTATTTTCTCTGTATTTTCTCTGAAGTTCATGGTGCTGACTTTTTCCCCTCAACTAGGTGAATGATATATGTACTTGATTAAAGGAGATTGTTAACCCCTCAAAAGTTGCTTTCCTTTTAGAAATACAGATCTAAGAACTTGTGATAGCAGATACCACTGTATATGTTGGGGTTCTTACTACTATACCACCCAAAACAGCACTCCTTCTTACAGTGTATGCCTGAAAGCCTGCTTGAACACTATGGTAGGATTACTATTCTTCTATAAAGCAACACATTTCATTTTCCTCATAGTTCTACTTATCAGAACATTTTCCTTATATTGAGTTAAAATAAATCTCCTTTGTAAATCCATTGTCATCTACTCCTTGAAGTCATATAAAGTAAACCTAATACCTTTTCTACATGAAAAGGGAAACTGTGTATCAGTAAGGACTCTGATATATAGAGGAGGGCCTGCTATCACAGATTCTTTGATCTGATTTTCTAAAAGGAAAGATGACTTTTGAGGGGTCAGCAATGACTTTAAGCAAGCATATACACATACCCACATATGTATATATGTGTGTATGTGTGTGTGTATATATAATATATATATCTATATATATACACATTATGTATATGTATTCTGTATTATGTATTATTCACTTAGTTCAGAGGAAAAAGTCAGCACCCTGAACTTCAAAGAAAATACAAAGAAATAATAACCAACAGATAGGACTTCCAGCTGCCTGATCATAAGCAATACATGTATTACAGATCAACAGACAGATGCAACTGTTTGACCATATACATAGGTATCTGAGAGAGAAGAGAAGGGTTTTCAAAGTCAGGGGGTACCTTAGAGGCTGCCCAGAGTCTTGTCTGGTCAAACAAACACTTCCAATAAGTAAGTCCCAAAGGAAAACTTCACCTCAGAGTATTTATACATTTTTTCAGAACCAGAGGGTATCACAACCCTTGAGAAACAGTGCATTATTAACAAAAGGTGTGGGCCTTCCTACAAATCTCCTCTATTCAAACTCCCCTTAATAGGCTTGCCTATTAATGGGTGGAGAAGATCTTTAATCTCATTAGCATTACACTTACTTGGGAATTTCCCTTCTGGACTATTTTCCTCAGTAGAATTTTTGGTTATGAGGGTCTAAAGACTACAGTAGCAGCAACAACAATAAGAGAACAAAAATAACACTAAATAATTGTCAATAAATGGGAATCAATCATTACATGAATGATTAAAATATAACAAATAATAAAATAGTAATAGGTAACATACATATATGTATGTGGGCATATCGACATATATACACATACAGAGAATCGCCTTCTATGAGAACAAGTTTAAGATAGTTGTCTACTGGATATTCAGTTCAACATGTCTGAAAGGTAATTATAGATGTAAGATTAGAAGTCAAAAGAGAGATTGAAAATGATAGGTAGATTTGAGAATTATCAGCATAGAGATGCTAATTAAATCCATGGGAACTGATGAAGTCACCCAGTGAAGTTGTTTGGTTCTTGTCCTTTGTTTTCAAAGGGGACCAAAATGGTACCACTATGTTAGCGTCAAGTTACAGTGTGTCTGACTGTGGCTGATCAAACCAATATGAGCTCAGAATGTTCTGACAGGTTGGGCACAAATAGTCCGTGTGAACATTTGGGGTGGATTCTCTAAATTTGTGCATCTCATGTTTCTTTCTAGTTACCACAATTCTGCTCTGCTCATAGAGCAAAGCAATTTCTTTGACATGGGCAGGCCATACTGGGTGGTCCTGTGCCAATATCTCCCATGTCATGTAAATTCTTCAGAGAGACCTTGAGAGTGTCATTGTATTGCTTCTTCTGACCTCTATGTTAGCACTTGCCTTGTGTGAGTTCTTGGTAAAATAGTCTTTTAGGCAAGTTTGGTATTTGAACAAAGTGGCCAGGCCATCAGAGTTGTGCCCTCTGCAGTAGAGGTTCAATGTTTGGCAGTTGAGTTCAAGAAAGTATCTTATCCTGCCAGGTGATCTTCAGAATCTTCCCAAGACAATTCAAATGGAAGTGATTCAGTTTTCTTGCAAGGCGCTGATATACTGTCTAGTTTTCACAGTTATACAATAATGAGGTCAGCACCTCATTGGTGCTCATTGCCTTCAATTTGGTAATCCGTCTAATAGCTTTTTTTTCCACATTTTCCTTTGGAGCCTTCCAAACACTGAGCCATCTCTAGCAATGTGTGCATGTCAGCCTCATTTTCAATGTGTATATCTCTGGAAAGTATGCTGCCAAGGTAAGTGAACTTATCCAAGTATTCAAAAAAAGTTCAAGGGTGCCTCCATCGGTCATCTCCATAAAGATAAAGGAAATATAATGCCCTGTGACAATCATGGAGGGAGGGAGCTCTCTTTCTTAGCTATTGCTGGCAAGATTCTTGCCAGAGCCCTCCTTAATATCCTAATGCTTCACCCGGAAGATGGCTGTCTACCTGAAAGCCAGAGTGATTTAAGAAAGGATCAAGTGAAGTAGTATAGAGGGACAAGGAAGAAGGTCCAAGTTTTGTAAACAAATTGTTTATGGAAGTGTGGGGGCAAGAGAGAGAGGGAAGAATCCAGGGTGATTCCTAGGTTGTAAGCCTGAGGAACTGGGAGGATGATATTGTCCTTTATAGTAGTAGGGAAGGTAAGAGATATGTTCTGTTTTGGACATATTGAGTTTAAAGCATCTACTGGATAGAACTCTGAGGGACATTTATGGTAAGAAAATATCATCTGGAGGAAAACAATACAACAGTGGAGATAGAGGATTAGCAGGAAAAAAAAACAAAACAAGAGAAAGTCTTGTCCTGAAAGTCTAGAATGGAGAGGACATCAAAGAGGAGACGGTGATTAACAAGGTGAAAGGCAGAAAAACAGAGAGGACAAGGAGAATGATGACTGAGAAAAGATCATTGGATTCAGCAACTAAGAAATCAGTAACTTTGGAAAGGTAAGTTTCTTTGGAATGATAAGGTTGGAAGCAAGATTGTAAGGAGTTAAAGAGACTGAAAAGAGACAATGTGTAGGAACTTTTGCAGGTGATTTTTGGAGGTGTTTAGCTGCAAAGGACAGAAGAGATATGAGACAAAAATGGGGATAGAAGGATCAAATGAAATTTGCTTCTCAGGATGAAGAGACATGGGCATCTTTGTACACATGAGCATGTTTGTAGCTATAGAATTAGAAACCACCGTAATGGAGATGATTATGCTTGAGTGGCTAAGACCTGTGAGAATAATGTGTTAAATGCAAATATTAACTGACATAGGCAGTGAATTCTAAGGAAAACCAAAAGAGTTTTGTTATTGCTGTAATTATTTGATTATTTTTGTTTCTATTGGTTAAAAGATGACCAAAGGAAGAATCAGAGCACTTTACAGGGTAGATAGTTTAATGATGATGGACGATGGGGAAAGTTAGACCACTTAACTTTAGTTTTTCTTCTCTTTTCTCTACCAAATCACCCTAAACCAATAAATATTTTTAATGAACCTATTTCATACTTTGCAAGACATTATGTTAGATGTGGATACAAAGTGAACTACAACAAGTAAATAACAAAACAAGGTGCTTGCCATCATTGAGCTTAAATACTTGTAAGTGGGGAAAAAAAGAGCTGCTGGAAGTTCGCAAGTAGGGGAGTCACATGGTCAGGCTTACTTTCAATGAAAGAAAATGATATTAATACCGGGAAGAAGATATGTGTGTATACACACACATATATTGCTATGGATACATACACATATATACACACATTTATATATGTATATGTATGTATATGTATATGTATATATATATATATATATATATATATATATATATATACACACATAAACACAGAGATCTATATAGGCACATACATATGTGTGTGTTCTTTCCAGTAGGAAGATTTTTAAACTCCCTAGCAACTCTGTATGCTATAAATTATTTATTAGCAATTATATACATATAATACATGCATGCCTATATATGCATACATATACACACATACATACATAACTGCTAGTGTTAATTCCATATATATAGATATAGCTATAGGTATAGATATGTAGATATGTGTGTGTATAATTTCTATCTTAACTTTTCCTTTTGTATATGTGTGTATTGCAAGGGAGTTAAAACACAACATAATAAAAGAAAAGATAGAAGAGCATCTAACTACCACCAATGAGATCAAGTTACCAGTCCCCCCAAAAATGTGTTCTATGATTGTGAAAAACTTGATGAGCCTGGTTGTTGTATTTCTAGGAGTCATCTATGAAAAACTGTGGAGAAGAGGAAAGTTAGATCAGGTTTGTCAAAAGGCAAACACACAGCATTTAAAGGTGAATGAGTTTGACATTAGTTTCTGCCGAAATTCTAGAAAACAATATTAAAAGGATGACTTCTGAACATTTAGAAATGGAAGCAGTGACTACTAAGGGCCAGAAAAGATTCGTTAAAGACAAGTTATGCTCTTTCGGAAGCCAAGATAATGGTGAAAGCAGTAAATTGCTGTAGCTCTCCCCTATTCACCTCCAAATAACTATAAAAAGCACCCCAAAACAAATCCTGAAATAGCAGAACCAGGAAAAAGAGGAGGAAATAATCTTTTAGTCCAAGAAGCTTGGAAGATAAGCAAGTTGGGCAAAAGAGGAACACAATTCAGGACCAGAAGTGTGCCAGAAAGCCTGTAGCAAACCCCACTTCAGTAAACTAGCATGAGAGCTTGAGACTCAGTGCAGATGAGCAGATAGAAGTCAATGCCAGGACCCTATCCCCCTCCATGACTCACCATAGCCAGGGAAAGAGGTAGACTCTAGTTCCAAGGACCACAGGGAATTTCAGTGTAGCCCTGAGCAAACAGACTGACTCCAATAACCAGACCATCATGTGCTTTAGTGTAGCCTCAGGGAAAAACAAAACACCCCCTCTCCTTTCCTTCAGCAGTCCCAGCCATCCCGCACTCCATCCCTTCATCTCAGCACCAGACATGATAAAGGTGAAGGAAATACATCAATATAGCACCAGGTAAACAAACAGGTCCTACATCTTCTGGCACAAAAAGTCTGAGACAGTGCCCCTTCTACCCCAGGAGCAGAGCTCAACTTCAAAAGAAGAGAAAAAGGCCAAAACAAATGACCAAAAAACAAAAAAAAATAGAATAGATCATAGAAAGTTATTATGGGGATGACAGGGATGATAAAGATACAAACTCAGAAGAGCACAATGTCAAAACACATATGGGCAAATCCCCAAAGAAAAATGGGAAGTATTTTCAGACCCAGAAACGATGCATGAAAGAGTTCAAAAAGGAATTTAGAAATCAGACAAAAGAGGTAGAAGAAAAATTGGGAAAATAAATGAGAATGATCCTAGAGAATTATGGGAAAAAATTCAATAACTTAGAAAAAGAAAGCAGCTGCCTAAAAACCAGAATTGGTCAAATGAAAAGGGAGATACAAAATTCTACTGAAGAAGACAACTCTTTCAAAACTGCAGTTGGCGAAATGGAAAAGGAAGCACAAAAGCTAAATGATAAAAATAACTTCTTAAAAGTTGGAATTGGGTAAGTGGAAGCTAATGACTATGAGACATCAAGAATCAAACAACTTCAAGAGAATGAAAAAATAGAAGAAAATGTAAAATATCTCATGTGAGAAACAACTGACCTGGAAAATAGATCCAAGAGAGACAATGTCAGAATCATTGGACTGCCTGAAGGCCATAATCAAAAGGGGCACCTGGACAGCATCTTTCAAGAAATTATAAAGGAAAACTGCCCTGATATCCTGGAATCAAAGGGTAAAACAGATATTGAAAGAATCTACTGATCACTTCAAGAAAGAGATCCAAAAATCAAAACTCCAAGTAACATTATAGTCAAATTTCAGAACTATCAGGTCAAGGAGAAAACACTGAAAATGGCCAAAAAGAATTCAGATATTGGGGAACCACAATCAGGATTACATGAGATTTAGCAGCTGAAGCATTAAAGGATCAGAAATCATGGAGCATGATACTCTAGAAAGCAAAAGAGGTAGTATTACAACCAAGAATCATGTACCCAAGCAAAATTAAGCATGATACTTTCAAGAAAAATAATGGTTATTCAAAGAAATAGAAGGTTTTCAAGTTTTTATAAGGAGAAGACCAGAATTGAACAACTACAGAAAAAGCTTGATATCCAATATCAAGAGCAAAGAAGAGCAGAAAAAGGTAAAACAAAAAAAAGGAAAAGGAAACATAAGGGATTCAACAGAGATGAACTGTTTACATCCCAACATAGGAAGATACTTATAATTCTTAAAAATTGTGCCACTAATAGCACAGTTAGAAAGAATATACATATACATATACATATATATATACATATATATATATACGTATATATATATATACGTATATATATATATATATACGTATATATATATATATAGAGAGAGAGAGAGAGAGAGAGCACAGGTATAAAGTGAAATTGAGGGAAGGACATAAAAATAATTAAGGGATGAGAAAGAGGAGTACACTGGGTGCAGAAGGAAGAGAGAGGTAGAATGGAATAAATTATTTCACATGAACAAATGGAAAAACCTATCATAGTGGAGGAAAAGTTGAGAAAGTAGGTGAAGGACTTCATTTGGACCTTGCTGTCTGAAGTATTGACTCAAAGAGGGAATAATATATATAATTAGTTGAACATAGAAATCTATCTTACCTGGCAGGAAAGTAGGAGGGGAGGAGATTAAGTAAATGGAATGGGGGAGGGGGAGGCAACAGAAGGGAGGGCAGATCAGAGGAGGTGGCAGACAGAAACAAAGCACTGGTGAGTAGTGAAAGGGTGAAAGGAGAAAGAGGACAAACAGGAGGAAATATAGCATGGAAAGAAATATAACATGGAAAGAAAGTCATCATAACTATGAATATGAATGGGATAAACTCTCCAAGTAAATGGAGCAAAAAGCAGAATCCTACAATATGTTGTTTACAAGAAACATCTTTGGAGCAGAGACACAAAGTAAAGATAGGGAGTTGGAGCAGAGTCTATTATGCTTCATATTAAATTTTTAAAAAAGCAGAGGTGGCAATCCCGATCTCAGACAAAACACAAGTAAAAATAGACCTAATAAAAAAGAGATAAGGAAGGAATCTATATCTTACTTAAAGGTACCACAGACATTGAATTAATATCAATACTAAACATATATTCACTAAGGGGTATACTATCGAAATTCTTAAAGGAGAAGTTAAGTGAGTTACAAGTTCATGACCAAACAAGAGAGAGAACACTACAAAATGTAAAATATATAATTTTGATTACATTAAATTGAAAAACTTTTGCACAAAGTCAATGGAAACAAAATTAGAAAGAAAGGAGAAAGCTTGGAAACAATCTTTATAGTAGGTGTCTCTGATAAAGACCTCATTTCTCAAATATATAGAGAACTGAGTCAAATTTATAAGAATACAAACTATCTATAGTCATATGAAGAAGTACTCTAAATCACTTTTGATTGGAAAAATGCAAATTGAAAAACCTCTGAGGTACTGCTTCATATCAATCAGATTAGCTAATATGACAACAAAAGAAAAGTAATAAATGTAGAGAGAAAGTGTAAAAATTGGAACACTAATGCACTGTTGGTGGAGTTGTAAACTAATTCTGGAGAGCAATTTGGAACTATAACCAAAGTGCAACCAAAATGTGCATACCTTTTGATCCAGCAATACCACTACTAGATCTGTACCTCAAAGAGATCACAAAAACGAGGAAAGCATTTATATGTGCAAAAAATATTTATAGCAGTCCTTTCTGTGGATATTGAGAGAATGCCTATCAATTAGGAAATGGCTGAACAATCTGTGATATATGGATAAAATGGAATTCTATTCTGCAGTAAAAAATGATGAATAGGCAGATTTCAGAAAAATCTCGAAAGATTTGCAAAAACTGATACAAAATGAAATGAGCAGAACCAGGAAAACATTGTGCAATATCAGCAGCATTGTGAGGATTAAAAGTGATGACTGAGCTCTTCTGAGCAAGACAATGATCCCAGACTAGTACGAAGGACTCACAAAGGACCATGCTATCCACAAACAAGTAAAGAACTGATAAACTTGGAATGCACGTCATGCACGTCAAATGAGATTTTTTTTACTTTATTCTTTCTCATGGCTTTTTTGCATTTTTGATCTGTTTCTTCTTTCACAGCTGTGACTAAAATGGAAATATGTTTTACATGATAGCACATATATAATACATATCAAATTGCCTATCATTTTAAGAAAAGCAAACGGGAGGGAAGGGAGGGGAGGGAGGGAAGGAGAAAAAAACTAGAACTCAAAATCTTGTAAAAAATGAATGCTAAAAGTTGTTTTTATATGTAATTGGGAAAAATAGTATTAAAAAAATTAGTTATGCCCAACTATGTTCATTACTTGTGATTACCTCTGTGCAGAATTCTTGGAATAACTATTAATTGATGCCTTGACCTATTTCAATCAAGGTGGAGGGTATGGAATAAACTGCTCTCTGGTACAATAGTAATACTCTGAGTTTTTGATTGAAAGGGTGGTTTCCTTCATGAATAGACACTATGATTTAACACATGGCTCCCTAATGAGTCATGGGTTTGGATTAAGTATGTATCTTTCCATACATAGGAGCAGTAAGGTGCAGTGAATAAAGCACCAGTGTAGGAGTCAGGAGGACCTGAGTTCAAATCTCACCTCAGACACTTGACGCTCACTAGCTGTGTGACCTTGGGCAAGTCATTTGATCTTGCCTTCTCCTAGGTCATCTCAGATCATCTTGAAGAATATCTGGTCACTGGAATCAGATGGCTCTGGAGGAAAAGTGAGGCTGGTGACCTGCA